>JXCR01015256.1:174544-219691 GCA_002079205.1 Phalaenopsis hybrid cultivar
GAGACTTGTAGAAATCTCCCATTTGATTAACTTATGATCGGTGACCATGATTCCATGCAGCGGAACAGGAGCTGCAGCAGTTTAGTTCTTGCCTGGAGGCGAATGTTGAAATGGGAGCAGATTTCAACTGTGATTCACCGGGTATTCAAAGTTGTGACCATGAAGATTACATGGGAAGCGGACCTTTTAATTTTACAGTCGGTCCTGTAGAACAATTTTTAGATGAAATAGCATTTGCATTTAACANAACTTTTTGTTTGCGAACAACTCGTGTTCGGCTCGTTAAGCTAACGAGCCGAACATGAATACATTTTTTGTTCGAAATATAAATGAGTCGAACACAAATAGTTATATTTTTTAACAAGCCGAACACGAGCTGTGCTTGGGCTAGCTCTTGTTCGGCTCGTTTACACCCTTAGTCCAATTATAATAGATCGTTCCTAGCCGCTCACTTTATAACCACTCAAATCTACCCTGCCTTTTATCATTACTCACTGTACCTAAAGCAGGCGCAAGAAAGAAAAACCCGTGAATTCCTTTTTGCTCTTCTCTAGTTTCTCAGCATTCTTCATAGTATCAGAGCATCCATAGCCTCATGGCATCTCCTCTCCTTCGACCGACATGGCATCTTCTTTCTCCAATGCTTCATCCGGCGACCACCCTACAAATCAACAAACTACTTTGTCGAGGGACAATCTGATCCCCCAGTTGCAGTTCCTTTTGAGCAATATTCGAAGCCTCTTCTCCATTCAACTCGCCGCCAACAACCACCTGACCTGGAAGACACATGTACTCAAACTATTTCGAGCAAATAGAAATGATAGCTTCCTTGATGGCACCTGCCCTTGCCAGATGGAATCGACATTCCTCACTTAATCTCGATTTCACCAAATGGATGCTAATAGACCAAAACCTAGTAGCACCTCTCTTCTCCGTTATCTCCTCATCAATTTTACCATATGTATTACCTCTGGACACTTGCCATGATGTTTGGACAATGATTGAATTCCGTTGGTTTCGCGATGACAATTCCTACCAAACCCCTAAAGCACTTGTCACCTCAAGCACCATCTCAACTAATGCAAATGGTATCTTCATAGTGGTGCCACCGAGATCTCACAGCTGAACCCAACCAACTCATAAATGATCAAGAGTACCACAGAGACAATAACATTAAAGTTGGAAACGACTAACAATTACCAATTGCACAAGTTGGTCAAGAGATCCTGCCCACCCCTTTGACTAAGCTTCATCTACCCCAATTACACCACATCCACAATTTAGCTCATAATCTGATCTTTGTTCATAAACTAACCAATGTTAACTCTTGCTCCATTAGTTTCACCTCCGATGGCTATCGCATCACGGATCTAAAGATCAATCGCATCATCCTTAAAGGCCCCTGCGTCGGCGGACTCTACCCCATCGCCTCTCCAACCATTAAGTGACCATCAACATCTCTTGCACTCATTTCAGTGCAACATATCCCGTAATTTTGGCACCAACGACTTGAACATCCATCACCTCAATCGCAATCAACAATCACCATCGTGAAGAACACTCTTTATGCATTCCCTCTAATTATTTACATCGTCATTCCTGCAAAGTAGCTAAGAGTCACAAACTACCATTTCATGTATTTACTACTAAATCCTCTTTTACTTTACAACTTTTTCATAGCAATGTATGGCATCTCTCCCCACCTTATCTGTACAAGATTACAAATATTACTTGGTTTTTGTTGATGACTACTCTCGATACACTTGGGTTTACCTTTTTCACAACAAAAATGACAACTACAAAATTTATAGAATTCCAAGTAATGGAAACCATTTTCCATTCAAAATAAAACATCTCCGCGCTAATGGCGATGACAATATCTCAATAACGCTCTCCAAACTCATCTCAAAAGAACCAGTATCATTTACCAATACACTTGCCCCTACACTACCGAACAAAATGGCTTCGTCGAGCGCAAACATTATCATCCCATCGAGGTTGTCTGCTCCCTCATGACTACTGCTTCTCTCTATCCTCATCTATGGGCTGACACATTACTCACCACCATTTATCTCGTCAACCACATACCTTCCACTACCACAAACAATAAATCCCCTATGAATTATTTTATCGTCACCCACCATCCTACAATCACCTCAAAATATTTGACTGCCTCTGCTACCCCTAGCTTTGTCCGTACGTCAAACACAAACTTCCTCCCCTTATCTACTCCATGCATTTTTCTAGGCTACATCACCTCTCAAAAAGGATATCGATGTCTCAATCCCATCATCAATCGAATCTATACATCTTGTCATGTTCTCTTCAATGAACAGATGTTTCCATTTTTCGAAACCACCACCAATCCAATGCAATCAATGTCACCAACACCCATTCTTTCAGTGCTTCTACTCATTCCCATTTCCACCTTAACAAATCCATCCTCTCATACCACTCCCCAACTGTTGAAACCAACTCTACCCACTCCCCATTAAATTCCCCCTCTTACTATCTCCCCATCGAACCCACCAACATCAACATCACCACCTTCGCCCACACCACCCCGAGCTCAATCCTCTGATCCCATGCAAACTATCCTCAAAATTGGCTCCTTACGACCTCGTCAAATTATCAATCTCATCCATCAATCCCAACCTGAACCGACATGCTACTTCTCCACCTTCAAATAATCTCACTAGTAGGAAGCCATGTCTACCGAATTCCAAGCTCTATAATCCCAAAACACGTGGACCAAGGGTTCGAGCAATAACACGGTCTTGATTACACTTAAACATTCAGCCTCGTCGCCAAATTACTAACCATNACTCTATAATCCCAAGGCACGTGGCCCAAGGGTTCGAGCAATAACACGGTCTTGATTACACTTAAACATTCAGCCTCGTCGCCAAATTACTAACCATTTGTGTTCTCATCACCCTCGCTTTTCACCACAATTGACAAATTCTCCAATTCGATTTCTCTAATGCCTTTCTCCACGATCATCTAACAGAAACCATTCACATGTCCCAACCTAAAGGCTTTGTCGATGCAACTTATCCGCATCACGTTTGTCTACTAAAAAAGCTCTATACGAACTGCTGAGAGCGGATCTGAAACAATCAAGCGACGTACCTTAAAGCCCTTGAATCTTTAGCACAGTCATATTGTTTGTTGCTCGTGATACAAAAACTCAAATTGTTTGGCAATGCTTGTTTGAGTATCACAACCAACAAATGAGTCACTCTTTTAACGAGTAAGACAAACCATCAAGGCGAATGAACAAGCATACAAACATACAAAAGACTCACATTGTGATTGTTCGACCAAAACATGAAGTACTCGTAACGGGCGCCAAAAGGCGAAGTATGTCTAACGCAAATGAATGCAAAGATACCTATATACATCATGAAACACACAAACGAGATGTAATGATAAAATATGCTACATATGGAAAACAATTACGCATGTTGGAGGGCCTGGGGCGTCATGCGACAAGCAAACACTAGCTACGAATGTGCTTGCATTGAGTAAAATGATGCATATGAAATTGATTTACTCCTTACTTGAGAGACGCTAACCTAGCATACATGCAAACATGCAAAAATATGTAATAGACATATGAGATATGTCGAGCATATAACATGTAGAAATGTCAAGCATATGACATATAAATGACAAACATGAGGAAATGCTAAGTGCCAAGCAGACTAACGGTCTGCTTGGGGCAGCTGCAGCTTGTTGAATAATTTGTTACTAAATTGATTAAAAATAATATGCTGATAAGCTAGGTGCGGTGACTATTACAATTTTTTTTTTTTTTGGAAAAGAGAGACTGCAGTAAGAAAGCTGTTATATGTGCGGTGTGAAAAAGTTATTTTTCAGCGTTTTGAAAACACATAAGCTGCCAAAACACAGTTTACCCAAACAAACCTGACGCGTTTTCAAAACGCCTCCGTACCAAATAAGCCGTCTCAAACGGACCCTAAGTGATGTGATCTTTACAAGTGAGAATCACACACCTTGGTGGACACGCATTGTGCCTTGCACGAGTTCAGTGGATAAGAAGCGTAACTTATGTTTAACATAATGTGAAATACCCATGAAACTCTGAGTGGTGTCGTAGGGAGCGACTTGGGTGGCTTATGCAAGCCGCCTCCTCGCAATGTGTGCAAGTGTATCTCTATGCATACGGTGAAGTATGTTGGAGAAAACACCTACAAGTATGAGTGCTCAATAAGAAACCTCAAAACATGTCAACCGCAAAGCATAAAGAGCAAATATATTTTCACATGTGATGGAATATATAATAGACATAAAGTCAAAGGATTTTCATGCACATGCAAATGGACATGCAAATATGCAAGAAACGAACACACACATGCAATTGGTCGGTCGACCGGACTATGGAGGCCAGTCGAACTAAATGGGCAGGTTGATTGATTCATGACGATCGATTGGGTCCAGAAGATCGGTAAGCAGCCTAGTACGGTCGATCGGACCCAAAGTTGGCAATCGATGTGAGACGGTCGATCAAACCCAAAAGATAGGGTAATCGACGTGAGATGGTCGATCGTACCCAAAGTGGGTGGCCAATCGGTGGACTCTAAAGTTGGTGATGGTCAATTGAACCCGAAAGAATGAGTGATTTACCCGGGACGGCCGATCGAACCCGAAGAATCGGGTGATCGGCCCGGGATGGCCGATCAAACCCAAAGTGGGCGATCGATCAATCCCGTTGACCGGCCCGGGATGGCTGATCGAACCCGAATGATCGGGTGATCAGCACGGGACGGTCGATCGAACCCAAAGTAGTTGATCGACATTAGGTGGTCGATCGAACCGGAAGAGCGGGTGATCGGCCTGGGACGACCGATCAAACCCAAAGTGGGTGATCGACACAGAGCGGTTGATCGAATCCGGAAGAACAGGAGATTGACCCGAGATGACCCATTGACCAAAGGACCGGTTGATCAGCACAAGTTGGTTGATCGAACCCAAAGTAGGTGAATGCCATGCTACGATAAAAGATTTTAAAAAAACTATATTATTTTATTATTTTATGTAAATGTCATGCTAATTCTAGGAGTTGACATTAAACCAACATGAATTTGAGATGAGAATAGAGAATAATAAGTTCATGGGTACCTTATGTCTTTCATAATCATGATACATAGAAAAAGCATTGGACACATTCAGTATAATAAAAGCAAAAACTATAAGTATTTCACTCATTAGCTATTTTAAATTATCTAAGTTACAAATGCCAAAAATTAAAGTGAAAAATTTGCATATTTTCAAAGTCTATGCTATAGAGGTTTTTATTTATTATTATTATTTTTTTTTTTTTCACACATACCCCCAAATGCACACACACTACATTTGTAAGGTTTTAAACCCAGGATCTCTTGATTGAAAGATCAAGCTTTCAACCTCTAGGCCAATGTGGGTGGCTATAGAAGTTCAATCTCTTATGTTTGCAATTATATGCGCATGGCCAGATTTTGCACAAGTAGTGAAAATAGTCAAATGTTACATATTCAATCCAGAAAAAAAACTATTGAAAAGTTATGGAGTGGATGTTGTGCTACCTAAAAGATCTAATCAAATTTTCTTCGAAGTTTAAAATAACTGATTTAAAATTACAAGGTGATATTGATTCAGATTTATGTTGAGACTCTGATATAAGGAGAAGTGTCATAGCGTACATCTGAACCTTAAATAACACCACTATTAGTTGGATGTCATAATTTTAGAAGATAATCATACTACCAACTGTAAAAGCTGAATACGTAGTCATTAAAGCTAGCAATGAGATTGTTTAGCTTAAAAATTTACTCCAAAAAATAGATAGGTTAGAAGAAGAATTCACGTTCTTTTGTGAAAGTCAATTAATCATTTATTTGACAAAGAATGTTGTTTTGTTTTTTTTTTTACTCTGGATGAAATTCATGCAAATTAAATTCCATTGCTCATGTAGTTTGCTTGAAGGCGGCCATTTACATCTCTTTAAGATCAAAGGGTTTGATCGAAACCCACTGATATGCCCACAAAAGTGGCACCTGCTGAAAAGCTGAGACTTCGCAAAGTTGGATTTCTTCTCACCNCGAGAAGTGTCATAGCGTACATCTAAACCTTAAATAACACCACTATTAGTTGAATGTCATAATTTTAAAAGATAATCATACTACCAACTGTAAAAGCTGAATACGTAGTCATTAAAGCTAGCAATGAGATTGTTTAGCTTAAAAATTTACTCCAAAAAATAGATAGGTTAGAAGAAGAATTCACGTTCTTTTGTGAAAGTCAATTAATCATTTATTTGACAAAGAATGTAGATTTGTATATATATATATTTTTTTTACTCTGGATGAAATTCATGCAAATTAAATTCCATTGCTCATGTAGTTTGCTTGAAGGCGGCCCTTTACATCTCTTTAAGATCAAAGGGGTATAAAATCCCACTGATATGCCCACAAAAGTGGCACCTGCTGAAAAGCTGAGACTTCGCAAAGTTGGATTTCTTCTCACCATATAATTTGGTATGACATCCTTGTATACTTTGCCTTAGCACTAGCGGCATTATGGCCATAAAGAAAATGCCTTCAATTGAAAAAAGAAAAGCAAAAACATCCTACTAAAATATGATACACAATTAAGTGTAGATAATTTTAAGATAATAGCTAAATACATTGGTAGTTCTTTTTATCCTTGGAAGAGATAGATGTTTCTTCTTATACTGTGTCATCCTTGCACAGCGGCTGTGCTAATCTTTCTTGTCCAAATTTATTAGATGTTTCCGAGGAGATAGATGTTTCCTTTTATACTTGGAATATTACTATTTTTTGACTTCTCCAAGATTTAATTTAATCATTCAAGTTTATGAAGATAAAAGCATCTTGCTCTCACAAAGAAACCACATTTTTCAACATTTGCATTGGTGTGTATAAAAGGAGAGATACGCAAGAAGATGCTACACACACAGACACACACACACATTCATACTGTTTTTCCTATTTGCACTATTGCATACTTTAATTAGCTTATAATACATTATTATTTATTAAGAAAGCTTTTAGTTACACCAGCTGTCCTATGTTAAGGGGGACCATATATATGTATGGTATTGATACGTTTACGAGGTAGAGAAGTATTATTCCCAAATTATCTCCAGAGTCTGACCTTCTGTACCTTTTTGAGCTTTTTTCTTGCAGGTTTCCACACCATAACACGTTTCTGAAAGGAAAATGATTTGTTGTTTTGACGCACAATTTTTTTCTTTTCTGGTGTCATCTGTTGAATGCNACTCGCTTTTCACTACAATTGGCAAATTCTCCAATTTGATTTCTCTAATGCCTTTCTCCACGATCATCTAACAGAAACCATTCACATGTCCCAACCTGAAGGCTTTGTTGATGCAACTTATCCGCATCACGTTTATCTACTAAAAAAAATTTATACGGACTGCTGACAATGGATCCAAAACAATCAAGCGACGTACCTTAGAGTCTTTGGATCTTTAGCACAGTCATATTGTTTGTTGCTCGTGATACAAAAATTCAAATTGTTTGGCAATGCTTATTTGAGTATCACGACCAACAAATGGGCCACTCTTCTAACGAGTAAGACAAACCATCAAGGCGAATGGACAAGCATACAAACATACAAAAGACTCACATTGTGATTGTTCGACCGAAGCATGAAGCAATCGTAACGGGCGCCAAAAGGCGAAGTATGTCTAACGCAAATGAATGCAAAGATACCTATATACATCATGAAACACACAAACGAGATGTAACGATAAAACATTCTACATATGAAAAACAATTACGCATGTTGGAGGACCTGGGGCGTCATGCGACAAGCAAACACTATCTACGAATGTGCTTGCATTGAGTAAAATGTTGCATATGAAAATAATTTACTCCTTATTTGAGAGACGCTCACCTAGCACACATGCAAACATGCAAAAATATGTAATAGACATATGAGAAATGTCGAGCATATAACATGCAAAAATGTCAAGCATATGACATACAAATAACAAGCATAAGGAAATGCTAAGTGCCAAGCAGACTAACGGTCTGTTTGGGGCAGCTGCAACTTGTTGAATAATTTGTTGCTAAACTAATTAAAAATAATTTGCTGATAAGCTAGATGCAGTGATTATTACAAATTTTTATTTTTTTTTGAAAAGTGAAACCGCATCAAGAAAACTGTCATAGGTGCGATGTGAAAAAGTTGTTTTTTAGCGTTTTGAAAACACATAAGCTGCTAAAACGCGATTTACCCAAACAAACCTTGTGCGTTTTCAAAATGCCTTTGCACCAAATAAGCTGTCTCAAACGGACCCTAAGTGATGTGATCTTTACAAATGAGAATCACACACCTTGGTGGACACGCATTGTGCCTTGCACGAGTTCAGTGGATAAGAAACGTAACTCATGTTTAACATAATGTGAAATACCCCATGAAACTCTGAGTGGTGTCGTAGGGAGTGAGTTGGGTGGCTTATGCAAGCCGCCTCCTCGCAATGTGTGCAAGTGTATCTCTGTGCATATGGTGAAGTATGTTGGAGAAAACACCTGCAAGTATGAGTGCTCAATAAGAAACCTCAAAACATGTCAAACGCAAAGCATAAAGAGCAAATATATTTTCACATGCGATGGAATATATAATAGACATAAAGTTAAAGGATTTTCATGCACATGCAAGTGGACATGCAAATCTGCAAGAAACACATACACACATGCAATTGGTCGGTCGACCGGAATGTGGAGGCCAGTCAAACTAAATGGGTGGGATGATCGATTCGGGACGATCGATTGGGCCCAGAAGATCAGTAAGCAGCCTAGTACGGTTGATCGGTGTGAGACGGTCGATCAAACCCAAAAGATAGGGTAATCGACGTGAGACGGTCGATCGCACCCAAAGTGGGTGGCCAGTCGATCGAACCCAAAGTTGGTGATGGACAAGGGACGGTCAATTGAATCCGAAAGAATGAGTGATTTACCTGGAACGACCGATCGAACCCGAAGAATCAGGTGATCGGCCCGGGATGGCATATCAAACCCAAAGTGGGCGATCAACACTGGGTGGTCGATCAATCCCGTTGACCGGCTCGAGATGGCTGATCGAACCCGAAGGATCGGGTGATCATCCCGGGACAGTCGATCGAACCCAAAGTAGTTGATCGACATGAGGCAGTCGATCGAACCCGAAGAGCGGGTGATCGGCCTGGGACGACCGATCAAACCCAAAGTAGGTGATCGACACAGAGCGATCGATCGAATCCGGAAGAGTGAGAGATTGACCTGGGATGACCCATCGAACCCAAAGGACCAGTTGATCGAACCCAAAGTAGGTGAATGCCATGCTACAATAAAAGATTTAAAAAAAAACTATATTATTTTATTATTTTATGTAAATGTCATGCTAATTCTAGGAGTTGACATTAAACCAACATGAATTTGAGATGAGAATAGAGAATAATAAGTTCATAGGTACCTTATGTCTTTCATAATCATGATACATAGAAAAAGCATTGGACATATTCAGTATAATAAAAGCAAAGACTATAAGTATTTCACTCATTAGCAAAGACTATAAGTATTTCACTCATTAGCTATTTATTTATTATTATTATTATTTTTTTTCACACACACCACCCAAATGCACACACACTACATTTGTAAGGTTTTAAACCCAGGATCTCTTGATTGAAAGATCAAGCTTTCAACCTCTAGGCCAATGTGGGTGGCTATAGAAGTTCAATCTCTTATGTTTGCAATTATATGCGCATGGCCAGATTTTGCACAAGTAGTGAAAATAGTCAAATGTTACATATTGAATCCAGAAAAAAAAACTATTGAAAAGTTATGGAGTGGATGTTGTGCACCTAAAAGATCTAATCAAATTTTCTTCGAAGTTTAAAATAACTGATTTAAAATTACAAGGTGATATTGATTCAGATTTATGTTGAGACTCAGATATAAGGAGAAGTGTCATAGCGTACATCTAAACCTTAAATAACACCACTATTAGTTGGATGTCATAATTTTAGAAGATAATCATACTACCAACTGTAAAAGCTGAATACGTAGTCATTAAAGCTAGCAATGAGATTGTTTAGCTTAAAAATTTACTCCGAAAAATAGATAGGTTAGAAGAAGAATTCACGTTCTTTTGTGAAAGTCAATTAATCATTTATTTGACAAAGAATGTTGTTTTGTTTTTTTTTTTACTCTGGATGAAATTCATGCAAATTAAATTCCATTGCTCATGTAGTTTGCTTGAAGGCGGCCATTTACATCTCTTTAAGATCAAAGGGATATAAAATCCCACTGATATGCCCACAAAAGTGGCACCGGCTGAAAAGCTTAAACTTTGCGAAGTTGGATTTCTTCTCACCATATAATTTGGTATGACATCCTTGTATACTTTGCCTTAGCACTAGCGGCATTATGGCCATAAAGAAAATGCCTTCAATTGAAAAAAGAAAAGAAAAAATATCCGACTAAAATATGATACACAATTAAGTGTAGATAATTTTAAGATAATAGCTAAATACATTGGCAGTTCGTTTTATACTTCGAAGAGATAGATGTTTCTTCTTATACCGTGTCATCGTTGCACAGCGGCTATGCTAATCTTTCTTGTCCAAATTTATTAGATGTTTCCGAGGAGATAGATGTTTCCTTTTATACTTGGAATATTACTATTTTTTAACTTCTCCAAGATTTAATTTAATCATTCAAGTTTATAAAGATAAAAGCATCTTGCTCTCACAAAGAAACCACATTTATCAACATTTGCATTGGTGTATATAAAAGGAGAGATACGCAAGAAGATGCTACACACACTGACACACACACACACACACACACACATTCTTTCCTATTTGCACTATTGCATACTTTAATTAGCTTATAATACATTATTATTTATTAAGAAAGCTTTTAGTTACACCAGCTGTCCTATGTTAAGGGGGACCATATATATGTATGGTATTGATACGTCTACGAGGCAGAGAAGTATTATTCCCAAATTATCTCCAGAGTCTGACCTTCTGTACCTTTTTGAGCTTTCTCTNGGTTCTTTTTATACTTCGAAGAGATAGATGTTTCTTCTTATGCCGTGTCATCCTTGCACAGCAGCTGTGCTAATCTTTCTTGTCCAAATTTATTAGATGTTTCCGAGGAGATAGATGTTTCCTTTTATACTTGGACTATTACTATTTTTTAACTTCTTTAATATTTAATTTAATCATTCAAGTTTATAAAGATAAAAGCATCTTGCTCTCACAAAGAAACCACATTTTTCAACATTTGCATTGGTGTATATAAAAGGAGAGATACGCAAGAAGATGCTACACACACAGACACACACATACACATTCATACTGGTTTTCCTATTTGCACTATTGCATACTTTAATTTGCTTATAATACATTATTATTTATTAAGAAAGCTTTTAGTTACACCAGCTGTCCTATGTTAAGGGGGACCATATATATGTACGGTATTGATACGTTTACGAGGCAGAGAAGTATTATTCCCAAATTATCTCCAGAGTCTGACCTTCTGTACCTTTTTGAGCTTTCTCTNCCAGTTCTTCAAAAATTCCAGAACAAGTCCTTATAGCGGAAGCTTCCTTTCAATGACGGCTAGCCAACAAAGAACAGCTNTGATGAAGACATGAATCCACAAAAGAAACCAAGAGTTACTTGGTCACCAGAGTTGCATGTCAAATTTATAAATATTGTAAACCAATTGGGCATAAGCAGTAAGTGTACACTTTTCATCACTCCGGATTATCTTTTTCATTATCTTAAAACCAGGATCACTTGTATTCTTAGGGGCAGCTCCAAAGAAGATTCTTGATATGTTGAACATCTCAGGACTCACCCGAGAGAATGTGGCTAGTCATTTACAGGTTTGCTCATGATGCTGCTATATGTGACCTTCATTGATTCTCAAATGGCTCATATTCAAATTTGTTTGTGAGCTTTAACCTGCTAGTTAACTTGTTCTTGTTCTTTTTCATTTTTGTATAAACTTTTTAACAGAAATATAGGAAAGGCTTGAAGAAGAATGCAAGTGAGCGTAGCCAGCAGTTTTTCAAAAATTCCAGAACAAGTCCTTATAGCGGAAGCTTCCTTTCAATGCCGGCTAGCCAACAAAGAACAGCTTTCTGTTCTGCCGACAGATCCCGCTCAAATTTATACAAAAATATATCTTTAGCATCCTCACACCATCCTGCTCAGCAATCTTGTAACGGCTACTCGCAAGTGCAATCAACATACTTCTCTCATTCTCCGACCCAGCAAAATAATTTCTGCCAACAATATATAATGAATCCCAATGCAGGCCAAGCTGAAACTCAACACCTAACCCTCACAAAAAACTCTAATTTGATGAAGGCATCAACTCAAGTTTTAAGTTATCAGTCTTTTGCTCCAAGATCAAGTCCCCTTGANGCATTCTCCTACCCAGCAAAATAATTTCTGCCAACAATATATAATGAATCTCCATGCAGGCCAAGCTGAAACTCAACACCTAACCCTCACAAAAAGCTCTAATTTGATGAAGGCATCAACTCAAGTTTTAAGTTATCAGTCTTTTGCTCCAAGATCAAGTCCCCTTGANGCTGTAATTTTCCTCAACTAAATTATGGATTTTAGGCATCTTACTCCTCATTGCAGCAACTCCAAGTTGTTTATAAATTTTTGTTGTTCGTTAAACGAATTTATTTCAAACTTTAGCTTATAAAATACTAATGCTAGTTTTGGGTTTTATGTAATTGTAATCTTTATGTTAACTATTTGTTAGGTACGACACATATACCATAAATGGGACAGATGCTGGAGCGGTGCAGAGCCCACGAGCGGAGTGGAGTGGAAGGATCTGTCCAATCGGGGGAGTTTCATTATGTAGGTTGGGGGTGCGGGGGCAACATCCCGCGATTTGGTACAGGGGTAGTTTAAGTAATTACATATTGTACTATAGGGTTATATATATGTCTTATTTGTAATCCTAGGTGAGTGTCTGAGCCTCTGAGATTCTAAGTTGAATCTTGTATTCTGTACTCTTTTCTGAATATTGAAAAGGAAGTTACCGCTCTGCTCCCGAGGATGTAGGCATCTTTGCCGAACCTCGTAAATTTCTGTCTTCTTTTGGATTTGTGTTGATTCCTAGTATTTATTCACCCTAAATTTCTCAACAAGTGGTATCAGAACGAGGTTCTAGGGCAAGGAAGAAAAATTTTGGCGGCGCAGGAACAAAGATGATTTTGGCCGAGGAATTCGGCGGCTAGGACTTTGGACGGTTCAGCAGAGGAATCGCTCTTCGGAGGTTTGCAGCTTCTGCAGTGCCGAGAGGTCTACGAGCAGAAGATTCGCGCGACGGTTTGCCTGTGCAGTTCAACGAGCAGGAGAGTCGCGAGGACGAAGGATTCGTGCGACGCATTGAACAACGACCATTTGAGTGACAAGTTCACGACCAGAGCAGGCGAGCGGCGGAGGAGCATAATTGGAAGCGCGGACGCGAAAAGGAAAGTTTGCGGGAAAGGAAGTTCAACGCTGAGATATTCCAGGATGTGGAAAAGGGGGAATCTGTTGTTGCACTCAGAAAAGGAAAGCTGGAGGCTGCCTGATTGGAAGGAAATCGATATTCGCCCTTTTGTGATATTCCATGTTCCAGAATTGCAGGAGCTTTTCTGGAAGGAGCTTTTCTGGAAGGAGCTTTTCTGGAAGGAAAAATGAGATTTTCTGGAAAGCGGATGCAGAGCTTTTCTGAAAAGAAAGGGGAGCTCTTTTTGGAAGTTAAGAAAAAGGATTTCTGGGAAAGTTTAATTAAGAGAAATTTTTTTTTAGGGAAACTTAATTAAGAGAATATTTCAATTCTTTTTTGGAAAGATTTTGTTGTTTTTCTGGGAAATGTAATTAAGGGAAATAATTAATTTAGGGAAACTTAATTAAGGGATTATTTAAAAAAAGATTTGTGGCCCAACCCACATTGTTGCATAAGAAACTTCATGATGTATTTTCTTCTAATGGGTTGGATATTCGCCAAGGTAGAGATTTGCTATGCATATGCATTTTATCTAAGGGACTGAATATTTGCCAAGATTAAGATTTGTTAGGTTTATGTATTTCTCCTAAGGGGTTGGATATTCAACAAGGTAGAGATTTGTTGACATATGTATTTGTCCTAAGTGGTCGGATATTCGCAAAGGTGGAGATTTGTTCGGTGTATGTATTTATTCTAAAGGGCTGGATATTCGCCAAGGTGGAGATTTGTTAGCTGTATGTATTTCTCCTAAGGGGCTGGATATTCGCCAAGGTGGAGATTTGTTAGGTATGACTCATATACCATAAATGGGACAGATGTTGGAGCGGAGCGGAGCCCACGAGCGTAGTGAAGCGGAAGGATCTGTCCAATCGAGGGAGATTCATTATGGGGGTTGGGGGTGCGGGGGCAACACCTCGCGGTTTGGTACAGAGATAATTTAAGTAATTGCATATTATACTATAGGGTTATATATAAGTTATGTTTGTAACCCTATGTGAGTCTTTGAGCCTCTGAGATTCTGAGTTGAATCTTGTATTCTGTACTATTTTCTGAATATTGAAAAGAAAGTTATCGCTCTGCTCCCGAGAATGTAGGCATCTTTGCCGAACCTCGTAAATCTCTGTGTGTTATTCTGGATTTGTGTTGAGTCCTATTTTTCTTCGCCCGAAATTTCTCAACACTATTTGTGTGCCAACTTAAGGTTGGATAAACAATTAATGTCAAGCTGATATATGGATGATGAACTTCCCGATAATTATATAATTAAATCATGCCGTCAAATCTGAACTGACATACATCTCAATTTTCTAATGATTGGTTTCTACTGTAATTAACTTTTGTACAAGGGGCAAGTTGAATGGATTATTCTTTTTTGTCTTTTTTATTATCAATTTAGCTCACATAAGTGTGAATGATACGGAACATAGATGGATCCCTCGAGAGGAGATCTACGTTAGACAACAGCTGAAGAGCCTTGTAATTTCAATTCATGAATCTACTGATCCAAATTATAAGNTCTGTAATTTTCCTCAACTAAATTATGGATTTTAAGCATCTTACTCATTGCAGCAACTCCAAGTTATTTATAAATTTTTGGTGTTCGTTAAACGAATTTATTTCAAACTTTAGCTTTTAAAATTCTAATGCTAGTTTTGGGTTTTATGTAATTGTAATCCTTATGTTAACTATTTGTTAGGTATGACTCATATACCATAAATGGGACAGATGCTGGAGCGGAGCAGAGCCCACGAGCGGAGTGGAGCGGAAGGATCTGTCCAATCGGGGGAGTTTCATTATGTGGGTTGGGGGTGCGGGGGCAACATCCCGCGATTTGGTACAGGGGTAATTTAAATAATTACATATTGTACTATACGGTTATATATATGTGCGGTTTGTAACCCTAAGTGAGTTTCTGAGACTCTGAGATTCTGAGTAGAATCTTGTATTCTGTACTCTTTTCTGAATATTGAAAAGGAAGTTGTCGCTCTGCTCCCGATGATGTAGGCATATTTGCTGAACCTCGTAAATCTTTGTGTCTTCTTCTGGATTTGTGTCGATTCCTAGTTTTTCTTCACCCTAAATTTCTCAATAAGTGGTATCAGAACGAGGTTCTAGGGCAGAGAAGAAAAATTTCGGCGGCGCAGGAACAAAGATGATTTTGGTCGAGGAATTCGGCGGCTAGGGATTCAGATGGTTTAGCAGAGGAATCGCTCTTCGGCAGTTTGCAGCTTCTGCAGTGCCGAGGGGTCTGCGAGCAGAAGATTCGTGCGACGGTTTGCCTGTGCAGTTCAGCGAGCAGGAGAGTCTCGAGGACGAAGGATTCGCGCGACGCAGTGAACAACGACCATTTGAGTGACAAGTTCGCGACCAGAGCAGGCGAGCGGCGGAGGAGCATAATTGGAAGGGTGGACTCAAAAATGAAAGTTTGTGGGAAAGGAAATTCAACGCTGAGATATTCTGGAGATATTCCAGGACGTGAAAAATGGGGAATCAGTTGTTGCACTCAGAAAAGGAAAGCTGGAGGCTGCCTGATTGGAAGGAAATCCATATTCGCCCTTTTGTGATATTTCAGGTTCCAGAATTGCAGGAGATTTTTTGGAAGACGGAGCTTTTCTGGAAGGAGCTTTTCTGGATGGAAAAATGAGATTTTCTGGAAAGCGGATGCAGAGCTTTTCTGGAAGGAAAGGGGAGCTCTTCTCGGAAGTTATCTCGGAAGTCAAGAAAAAGGATTTCTGGGAAAATTTAATTAAGAGGAAATTCTTTTTCTGAGAAACTTAATTAAGAGAAAAACTTATTTAAGTGAATATTTCAATTCTATTTTGGAAAGATTTTGTTGCTTTTCTGGGAAAATTAATTAAGGAATCATTAATTAAGAGAAACTTAATTAAGAGAATCTTAATTAAGGGATTATTTAAAAAAAGTTTTGTGACCCAACCCACATTGTTGCATAAGAAACTTCATGATGTATTTTCTCCTAAGTGGCTGGATATTCACCAAGGTGGAGATTTGTTATGCATATGTATTTCTCCTAAGGGGCTGGATATTTGCCAATGTGGAGATTTGTTAGGTTTATGTATTTCTCCTAAGGGGCTGGATATTCGACAAGGTGAAGATTTGTTGGCATATGTATTTCTCCTAAGTGGTCGGATATTCGCCAAGGTGGAGATTTGTTGGGTATATGTATTTATCCTAAGAGGCTGGATATTCGCCAAGGTGGAGATTTGTTAGGTATGACTCATATACCATAAATGAGACAAATGCTGGAGCGGAGTGGAGCCCACGAGCGGAGTGGAGCGGAATGATCTGTCCAATTTGGGGGGGGGCTTAATTATGTGGGTTGGGGTGCGGGGGCAACACCCCGCGGTTTGGTACAGAGATAATTTAAGTAATTACATATTATACTATAGGGTTATATATATGTCTTGTTTGTAACTGTAGATGAGTCTCTGAGCCTCTGAGATTCTGAGTTGAATCTTTTATTCTGTATTATTTTCTTAATATTGAAAAGGAAGTTGCCGCTTTGCTCCCGAGAATGTAGGCATCTTTGTCGAACCTCGTAAATCTCTGTGTGTTCTTCTGGATTTGTGTTGATTCCTATTTTTCTTCACCCTAAATTTCTCAACACTATTTGTGTGCCAACTTAAGGTTGGATAAACAATTTATGTCAAGCTGATATATGGATGATGAACTTCCCGATAATTATATAATTAAATCATGCCGTCAAATCTGAACTGACATACATCTCAATTTTCTAATGATTGGTTTCTACTGTAATTAACTTTTGTACAAGGGGCAAGTTGAATGGATTATTCTTTTTTGTCTTTTTTATTACCAATTTAGCTCACATAAGTGTGAATGATACCGAACATAGATGGATCCCCCGAGAGGAGATCTACGGTAGACAACAGCTGAAGAGCCTTGTAATTTCAATTCATGAATCTACTGATCCAAATTATAAGCCCATAAACCCTATTTATAAAAATTGGTTTAGAAATATAAAGCTAAAATCAAATCTAATATTAATTCATATTCAAATCTAAAGTTTATTCAAAAAAATAAATTCTTCTTATTTCATAATAGATTAGATTTATAAATCATAACAAACTGAAATAAATTCTCAATATTAGTCAATAACCTGTTTCTTACTTGTTATGTTTCAGTTTCGGCGTTAGAATATTTGCAAGGAGGCTCTCAAGGGAATTGTATCAGTGGAGGTGAATTTTTCTGCTCTTTTATTTTTTCTCTCAAGATGCCATGATGACTGCTTGTGCTCGACAAGCCTAAATTTCTCTAGCGGTAAGTTTTGTCTTTTGTTTAAATTGACTTTTGATTCTGAATACTAACTGTGAATTATTTTTACTTTTTCATGGTAAACCTTTCATCTTATGTTGTAACAGGTAAATGCTCCTCTAATTTTGCTGATTTATGTCCTGTTGATGATCTCAGCTTGTGGATTACTCCTTTGGATCATTAGTTTCAGAGATTTTGTCAAATGAATTGTTAGTATTAAGGTTTGACTTCAAACTCTAATTTTCTGTAAAAATTAACTCCGCTGCCTTATTGATTTTTATTTTTTTACCGATTCTATTGTTTTCATATTTTTATTTTTTTAAGTTTATGTTATTATTTAACTTTTTTTACCGGAACCATGTATCTACATCATTTAAAAATTTTTCAGCTATCTTACTTTGCTAGTTGTTATGGACTCTGAAAATTTAAAATTGCACCGGTCTCTCATCTAGAGCTTAATTTTTAAGTGAAAATCGTGACCATAATATGATGGTGTCATTTGGCGGCAAATCACCCGGTCAAAAGACTCTGGTTGTAACTGCTTCTTTGTAAATTCATTTGACGACAAAATTGCTTGAACAAATGACTTGGGTTATATCCTTAGCTTAGAATTATTTTGAGTTTGAATTTAGTAGCATGTTTGACATGACAATGACTCTTCGCGAGCTCCAATCAACAGTACATTTATTTATCTCGACTATTAGTTACCAAGAGTTGATAAATTTTACTTTGAACTTTTAAGTGATTAATTTTCCCTTAAACAATTTTTATTTTATTTGCTACTTGTTAAATTATTAGGTTTTGGAATATTCCACAACGCATAAAGTTTCCAATGTAATCCAATATATTTATATATAAGTAAGATAAGATGTGTTTTGTAATTAATAAGCTAAAATAATGAAGAAAATGATATAATTTAGGTAACCTAAATTTAGTAAAATAAATATTAAATATTTGATAACCAATTTATAATAATAATTATCAATCAATATTATTATAAGCTAAAATAATACCTAATAAGATATGCATCTTAAAGTAGGGGTGTGCGAATAAATTTGATCGATTTGGTTTGATTTGAAAAAATATTTTTTGGTTTTTAAAACCTCATATTAGGTTCTCAGCTAATGGTTTGATTTCAACTTTCACTTATCTAAATAAACTAAAAATCTGAAAATTCAAAATTGAACAAAATCTGAAAATTCAAAATTAAACGGAGGACGCATGAAATTAAATAGATATTAAATGTGTGTGTGTGTGCGTGTGTGTGTTTGTGTGTGTGTGTGTTCATAATCTAACACCAATTAATAATTAAATTTAGTTGGTTCATAATCGAACTGTTCAAATCATATTAAACTTTAGCTCTATTAGATTGCTTTTATCAAAATCTTGATCGGTTTTTTTTGTTTGGGTTTTAGTTGCAATTGATTTGACTAATTTGAGAAGTTATTTAAAAAAAATTGTAATATAGTTGAGGACACAACTTCTAGAGTTAAGACTTAGGGCTTGATTGAGGCAGCTTATAAGTGCGGGCAACGTTTTCAAAACGCCGCATCACCGTTTGAAAAACACAATTCAAGAGCTTATCCGAAAACACGGTTGGATTTTTACACTAAACGCAGACCATGGGTTCGAAACGCCGCCTCACCATTTGGAAAATACGTTTGAGCAGCTTATTTGAAAACACGGTTGGATTTTTACAATAAATGCAGACCGCAGGTTGAATCCCGTGGGCCTTATTTCAGGATAAGCACAAGCTGCCCCAAACACATCTTTAATGATTAGAAGGAATGTTTTAAGTGTATTATGCGGTAAGAATATGCATCATAAAGGTTTTACCACTATAGAAATTTTGCAATTTTGTGTCGGACAATATCGAGGCAACTCTAACGATAATTTGATGGATTAGTCGAAGTTGCGTCGATTTACATCAGAATGGCCTCCGACGGTAAAACGGTGGTCGGTAATGTAATTTATATTGAATTTGCGTCGACATAGTTTGGCGATAATTTTTATGTTGAACCTATCGTCTTCGAATTATGCCGCAAAATTGTTTCACAAATTACCGTTGGATTTTGCGTCGCCAATATCCGACGCAAACCTATAATACTTGAAAAAAAATAAAATAACTTTAAGATTCGTATAATTTGCACACAAACAAAAATAATACTAAAGATCACAACAACAAGGAAATGAAAGAATGATTTAGCATTTCAATGAATTTCTCTCGCTATCTCTATCTCTCTCTAGGGTATGTAAGCTACGAATATGGTGTCTTTCGTTGTGAGAGGAAATGTCGGAATCTGATGATTTGGTATGAGTTTTCAAAGCGTAAAGTGGCATTGTCGGAGCGCCATCATCATGTTCCATCCAGATCTGATTGAAAAGGCAATCTCACTACCTGAAGTTCGTGTATCTTAATCCCCACCCTATATCTTATTGGCTCTACTTTAATGTTGAATTCATGCCAGAGCTATTGAGCTTCGTCTATGGATCTACTAGATGTTTAGACACTATAGTCGAGTGGAGCAAAGATAGAGAATCAGAATCTCCTCGGATCACACACTCAAGCACCAAATTTGATATACTAAAAATCAAAAATCTACTTAGTTCTGATTCGTCATTTCTGCTCCACTCCACTAGCATATCTCACAAGCAGAGAATTCTAGTAGAGCTGCAGACAAAGCTCCATTGCTCAGTAATGAACCAGACAAAAATACAGAGCTTGACAATTGATTCGATTGCCAAAGACAATGAGAGACGAAGTAGGGGTTAAGATCCACAAACTTCGACTAGTATGCCAGCGGTTTCCTTCATATTTGGATGATGCATGGTGATGGCACTTCGACAGCGCCATTAACCGCTTCAAAAACTCAGAGAAGATCACAGATTTTAATTGTCCACATAACATGGGACCTTTTAGTGTGGGATAAAATGTCTAACAAGTTTGGCAATGTCGTCAACTTTTCGTGCCACCATCTCATCCTCTCTCTCTCTCTTATAAGTGAGAGAGAGAAGTTAGAGAAAGAAGAAAAAATGTGAGGGAGGCTATAAGTTTAAAGATGTAGAGGAGACATCTTGAAGAAGAATTGTGAGTAATTTTTTTTTCATGCAGTCCAAAAAGAGGACCAACCACAACCATTTCTTGTAGAGTCTTCACTTTATGGATCGTCGGCCTAGCTAGCTAAAATCTTGAAAGAGTTCCGCCGACTTACAATTATAATTTTTTTAACAGCAAATTATAATTACTATTTCAAGCATGATCATAACATGCTATAAATTTATTGACAAAATATAGCCGTAACATATAAGAAAAGACAACATTAGATTTGTAGGATTTAATTAAATATGCAAGGAATTGTTTATCAATAAAATAATATAAGTAATTATTTCATCATGTGCAATAAATTAACCATCTTGATATAAGCACTAAGCTCCTCATAATTATGTATTCTATGATAAGATAATGAAGGGAATGTTTATCATGACTTATAATGAAGGGTTGTACTAGCATCACTAGTAAGTCATACAAAGATTAGAATTCCCAAAAATTAATAATCATACACATAAAAACATTACACCCAATTTATTTATTAAATTAGGTATGCCCAGTTGACATATATTATTATTATTATTACATATATAATCATCATTATTATATTTTTGAAATAAAATATGAACCTAATTAAAGTTCTCTAACCTAGGTTATTATAACAATCAAATAACTAAAATAAAATTTAATCTAAAAATATGTGCATATAAGTGGCTATAATTAAAATAATAAAATTGCATTAAATGAAGAAAACCATAGAAAATGGGAAAGGGAGAAGCTCACAACACTTAATCAGTCTAGAAAGGAGGAGGAGAATTTGGTTCTCTGCCTTCGGCTAAAGCTTTGAAAGAAGAGGAAGAAGAGGAGGGGCTTGCTCAAGTGGTAACAACTGGTGTTCGGATGCATGTCAGATATATGTTCTTTCTTATGTATGCCAAACATTGCACACTTATTTGTAGTAAAATGTTGGTGCATCATAGTTTTAATATTTCTTTATTTGATGAAATAGTTATAGAACCCATAGATACGATACAAAATAATGAAAAGGGTGTTTGTGCTTGCCTCTATAGAAGAAAACCAAAAACCACTTAAAATAATCACTCATTCTTAAGATAATTGTTCCTATTAATTAAAACCCAACAAAAAATCACAAAAGCTACAATAGAAATCTAAGAAATGAAAGAATGATTTGGTATTTTATGGAACTTTTCCCTCTTTCTCTTTTTTTCTATGATTCTTTCTGGGGTGTTCGTAGTTTGCAAAGCAAGCCAGTTGGTAGTAGAACAAAATAAAAATTTTCTTTTCCTCAAATCAAGAGTTCTGATAAGATAGCATATTAATTATTAATTGTCAGACTATAAGAGTGCAAAATATCATCATAGAAATACAAATACACGTACTAAGGAGAATAAACAAAGATACAACACAAATCTAAGAAAAAAAAATGAAAGAATTATTTAGCATTTCATCAAAAACACAAATCCCACAAAATGATCAATATTCAACAATATCAGACTTCATTCTTCCTCTCTAAGAATCCACAATACTTTCCCTCACAATGTCTCAGTTCAAGTGAAACCAGACGCTCCATCCTCAACTGTCTGTAAAAGTTCTCTATGAAATTCTCGGCCCTCTGGTCATTATCATCCGTTGATGAAGCATTGATGAGTCGCTCACAACCATTGATGTTGTCCTTCTGAGCAGCTTTGAACCTGAACTCGAAGGTCTTGTAGGCTATGAAGAGGAGAGTGTAATGAAAAGAGGCGGGGCTAAGCCAGTGATTCAAAGGTGTCTAGAAAACTCCTTGAATAGAATGACAAGTTTTGTTATTGTTGAATCTTTTTAAGACGTATGGTCTCATATTATTCTTGAGTACATACAACTCAGTAAAAAATCTTATATCGTAGATATGTTAACAATTGTCGGTATGGTTGTCATCTTTGATACATAAGCGAAAGGAACAAGTCACTAGTATCAAACATAATTTTTAATAAGGGATTGATGGAATCTCTTATTAGTCAAGATGACTTCTTAGTAGTCATGATGGTTTCTATGTAGACAGACTAGACTATCCTTTCAAGAAAGATGAGAAAGATTGGATTGGCAGGACGAGCTTGATTCAGCTATTTCGTCAGATTTGGGCTTGATTCAGTCACTTCGCCAAGTGAACTTGATTCAGCCACTTTGGTAGACGGCTTAATTCAGTCTCTTTGATACTAATAAAAGAAACTTAAGGGAAAATTTCAGTATACTCATATTTCTGTACACATTCATATATTCCAAAAATGATGGAGTGTTGAGGCCGGTCGTTCTCGTTCCTTCGCAGATAAGAAATCTCCCATATAAGCTTTTTGGATAATTGCTAATTTTTCATAGGTATTTGCAAGCTCATTCAACGGAGTTAAAAATGTAATATTTTGACCATCTATTTTTCTTTATCATTTTCAAAAACAATGCGTCCAACTCCTCATTTTATAACTAAATAAGATATCAAAATTGCATTTTATAATTATCTTTTACCTCCAACAAACAAATCTGTAAATACTCAAGCAAAAGCAGCAACAATGCAAAAAAAGTCCCCACAGGAAAGTTCTTGCCTCCAAACAAAGATAATCTCAACACTCCATCATCATTTTTAGACAAAATTAAAAACTTTACTCGCTAATCTCCTTCAAGACGTCTCCTTTTCACCTTTAAACTCATAACCTCCTTCCAACCTCTCCCTCTCTCAATCTCAAATGGCTCCTAGTAATCTCCGCCTCTTAAACCGGCTCAGGAAAGCCATAACAAAGGTGAGATTCCTTCTCTCCTTCAACCTCCGGCAATGGCTCCTGTTCCCAACACCCGCCCCCTCCTCCCATCGCCTTTTCAGCCTTGACAACCAGCCACCCTCACCGGGACTCCTCGACGTCGCCGGCGAGTTCAGCTACTACTTATTTGATCCACTCTCCTCTTCGCCGCCGACAAGACCTTCGAGTTCAGGTTCGAAGCCGCTCAGAAGGACAATATCAAGGGCTGTGAGCGGCTCATCTAATGCTTCATCAACCGATGATATTGACCAGAGGGCTGAGAATTTCATTGAGAACTTTTACAGGCAGTTGAGGATGGAGCGACAAGTTTCACTTGAGCTGAGATATTGTGACGGAAAGGATGGTGGATTTTTGGAAGAATGAAGTCTGATATTGTTGAATATTGATCATCTTATGGGTTTTGTGTGTTTGATGAAATGCTGAATAATTCTTTCATTTTTNCTTCCCAACACCCGCCCCCTCCTCCCATCGCCTTCTCAGCCTTGACAGCCAGCCACCCTCACCGGGACTCCTCGACGTCGCCGGTGAATTTAGCTACTACTTATTTGATCCACTCTCTTCTTCGCCGCCGACAAGACCTTCGAGTTCAGGTTCGAAGCCGCTCATAAGGACAATATCAAGGGCTGTGAGTGGCTCATCTAATGCTTCATCAACGGATGATATTGATCAGAGGGCTGAGAATTTCATTGAGAACTTTTATAGACAGTTGAGGATGGAGCGACAAGTTTCACTTGAGCTGAGATATTGTGATGGAAAGGATGGTGGATTTTTCAGAGAGGAAGCATGAAGTCCGATATTGTTGAATATTGATCATCTTATGGGTTTTGTGTGTTTGATGAAATGCTGAATAATTCTTTCATTTTTATTTTTCTTGTTAAGATTTGGGTTGTATCTTCTTTTATTTGTGTATATGATATCAAGTAAGAAAATAATCTGTCAGATAAGAGTTTTGCCTTGCATGTTTGAAGATAAGTTCGAAGAGGATTTGTGTATTATTAAAGGATAAATGTTAGTGATGATTCGATCTTTTGTACGTGTATTTGTATTTCTATGTTGATATTTTGCACTCTCCTAGTCTGACAATCAATAATTAATATGAGAACTTCTCCGAAAGCTCGTGTTCGGCTCATGTGTTTAGCCAACCAAACACGAGCACACGAGCACACGAGCAAAGAGTCTTTTTGACAATCTTAATCATATAGCCATAAGATGTTAAGGATTTGGAGCAACATTTAAAAATTATTATTTATATTAAAACATCATTTGAATCTAATTTAATAATTTTTATTCTAGGTTTGAGCAAGATTTAAAAATTATTGTTTATATTAAAACATCATTTGAATCTAATTTAATAATTTTTATTCTATTTCTTTAATCAAAACTTTTAATTGATTATAAGTCTTTGTAGCCTTATAGTCAATTATATATATATATATATATAAAATTGATAAGTAGTATTTCAAGTCAAAACAAGCCAATGTTCGGCCCATTACTTAGCGAACTAGCTGAACAAGAGCTTCTTAACGAACAATTTAGACAGCCCTGATCAGAACGCTTGATCAGGAAAGAAGAGAAAAAATTTATGTTCTACCACCTACCTTGCTGTTCGAACTACACACGTGCCAGAAAGAATCAAAGGAGTAATTTGATTCAAATAAAATAATCTTCTCATAAACCTTCCGACGGCTCTGGAATTCAGATGTTGCGAAGGATGAGTTTAGAGGGGCTTAAAGATAAAATGGTCGGGTCAATGGTCAACGTAAACACCTAGAGCTAAGCTACATGTGGCCAGAACAGGTCGGGGTTAATTGAAGCAGCATCACGTGCGTGAATTCTTAAATGTACGTAGTATAATTAATTTATTCAATTTATTTGAAATATTTTAAGTAGTTTTGTTATTCATGTATGCATCTAAAATTATTAAACCTATAAAACAAACGAGAAATATTATAAATTAATTTTTTTTTAAATAATTAAACTCTTAATTATTTTTTTAGTTTTTTTATTCATATTATATCAAATATATTATCATTAATTTTAGTATAGAGAACACTAGCATAATTTAATTTAATTTAATGATTTTTATAAAAAAATGCGAGAAAGATGATTAGTTTAATTGAAAGAGAAAGTCCGGAATTAAACTCTTAATCATTTTTATTTATTTTTAATAAGGATTAAAATTATTCTAAAGTTGTAAGATAATTTTTATTTTTGATCACATAGATGTTTGAAAATAATTTTTATTTAATATTATAATGCATTGAATTCAATTTTGTCTATTTAAAAGACTGCGGATATAAATTGGGCCTCAAATGTATTAAAGGAAGATAGCAATAAATTGGTCATCAAGTTCCAGTATATGAGAAGGTTGTCATGGGGATAAATTATAGCGACCCATGACTTGTCTGTGAATGTGCATCAGAGTATTATTCAATGATGTTAATCTGTACGGAAGAAGCCAACGGAAGTCTATCGAAAATTTTTTAAAAGAGTGCGGATATGAATTGTGCCTCAAGTATAGTAAAGAAAGATAGCTATAAAGCCTCAGTGATTCTAGTTGACTGAATCGGGTCACAGAGATAACTTATGTCATTCTTGAGTATTATAGATAGTTCAAGTTGATTCATAAGAACCGAGAGCTGAGCTCATATATACGAAGGAATATTGATCAATTTGTCATGGATTAATATATGTAGAATATATGTCATAAGACCCAATTAGAATAATTTGATCATCAATGACATCACTGGCAACTTTGAAAGCATCTTCATTTTGAATGTATAGGAGATTCCTTAAGAAAGCAAGAAAGCTATTTTTTGGAATGAACATCCAGTATCTGCCGCCCATCGAGGTCAAGCGATCCTCTTTGAAAATCACAGTACCAAATTTAGAAATCATTTAGCTAATGACTTAAATATGTAAGAATATAAGAGATCAAGTACATCAAATGGCGAATAATATCATGCCTATTATAATTAATGATCTAATACGGAGTTAGCATAGCCACAGAGTTCACCATGCTGTTATATATTTATTATAATTAATCACTTTTTCAAGATATTTTATGAGCATCTTTTGTATGTATTACATCAATGGATCCTAATGCACGAGTAAAATGTAAAAACAATAATAGGGTTGATCTCAATTATAAATAGATGATGAAATAAATATAAAATTATTTAATATATTTTGAATGATATAATAATGAAGCAAAATGATTTTTTTCAATTATTCAACATTCAATACTTAATTTAGAATATTAGAAAATACAAAAAGCGAGGCGAAATGGATAGGGTGCAATAATTTAATTATAGGAAACATAAGAAAAGCCATTTCAAATAAAAGTCTATTGGGCAATTACCTTGGTGAAGATGAGTTCATGAGTTTGAATCGTGTCTATTGTCTTTGTCCTTTGAGTTCATCTTTCCTAGAAAAAATTAAAAAAAAAGTCTATTGAGTGAGGATGAAATCATGCTAGAGGAATAATTTAAAGCATCAAATTACTATTTATGACCATGTACACAAATTTAATATGGGTTTGAGGCTATTAAAATAATTTTTTGAAAATATAATTGTAAAATTATTGTTGAAAAAATATTTTCTGGGAAGTTAATTGTCAATGTTATAAATAATTATTTTTTTAGGAAATTTAAGTACACAACACACAATTCTTATGTATTTACATATCCCAAAGCTCAACTTTCATATTTTCATACATAACATTTCGGTGCTTTAAATTTATAGATAAAAATGTTTATTTCACTTTTTAAAATATGTGAATAGTACGGAGGCGTGCTAGAAAACTCGCGGCGGTATAGTATGGATTATCGTCTTAGCGTTGCACGACGATTCAATACCCATTCATATGAAAGAGAAATAATCTGTGATGTCACCAGAAGTTTTTTACTTGGAAAACCTGTAAAGGGAAACAACCACGAGGTCTGACCCAGTTGTGAAAATCCACTATTGATTGATGATTCATAAATCCCTTATCCTACAGACTGGAAAGAGTTACTAGATTTTCATATTACTGCGTCGACTAACGACATCTGGTTGGTGGTGATCAATGATAGATGACGGAGATCAACGGAAGTTGGCGGTGGTCGACGAAGGTGAGCGGTGGCCGATGGAGGTCGACAGTGGTTGACGACGTACGACAGTCAGTAGTGGTCGGAGACAGTATGCAGTGATCGACGAAAATGGTCAACGGCTGTCGGGCGTGGTCGACGAAGGTCGGCGGTGGTCGCTGGCAGTCGGTGGTGGTCGACGGCGATCGACGATGACAGAGATGATGTCGGACGTGAACTCCTTCTCAAAGCTTCAAGTTCTCACTCAAGCCTCCCCTCTCATGTTAGGGGTGGGGGTCTATTTATGGTGTTCTGAGTGCAATTAATGCAGGAATATGAACATTTTGATCGGAAGGTCCAAAGAACTTTCCTCGATCGGATGGCGTTTGATGGACATTTGAGTGCCTTAATGATGTCGGAATTTAGCTATCTTGAGCTTGTTGGATTTGTCTTGTCGGGACTCTCAATTCGACTATGAACTCACTAGATTCGATATCCGTTTGACCTTCCAAATGCCTCCAGAAATACTCCAAGAGTGGTTTAATGATTTGGTCCGGGCTTGATTTGATGCAGATTGGACTAGTTTTTGTATCATTGAGTCCGTCTTATTGAGCCGTTCAGTTTGACTATAATTTTTGCTGAAATTGGAGTTCAGAATGACTTTTTATTAAGATTTTAATATTTATTGTTTAAAATATTATCTCGAGATTCGTGTCGGATGATGAAAATTTATTGGTGGCGCATCAAGTACTACTTTTGATGTGATACTAAAGTTTTGAGTGTCATATGTGCAAAAATAAAAGTTTAAATGTGGGATATATAAATACATAAGAATTGTATGGTATGTATCTAAGTGCCCCTTATTTTCTCTCAAAAAGCCATACAAAAGCTTTGTTTTAGCCACCACATTTTAATGAATCTGGTTGTAAAATGTTGTTAAGAATTTCTAGAAAACAACGATAAGCAGTAGCCAAACATAATTATAATAGCAGACTAAGAAACAAAATAACAAAAACAATTTCTCAATGAGCCCTTGAATCTACTAACTCTTGAACTACCCCAAATTTCATACTCACATACACAAAACTACATAGATTAAATATGCCTCTTCATTATTCTGTCGTTACCATTAAGATTTCTATAGACAAAACAAGCAAGTGGACTTTTTAAGGCGTTAATTAATGTCATATTTGGAAGTTAATTAATGTTTTTTCCTGAAAACTACCTTTTATTTTTCACCAATAATTTATGATTTTATGAGCCTTGTTCAAACTCAGCCTATTTCTTAATTAATGAAAAATACTTTTTATTTTTTAGCAATAATTTGATGTTTTTAGCCTTGTAATTAAAAACTTGAAAAATTAAATAGTGGATTCTTTGGATCAAATTCGTCCCACAGCTTCTGCCCTTTTGTTTTAGCCTCGATGTCTTACACTTTAAACCAAAAGAACGATGCACATATTATAATGCAAATGGCCACTAATTGTCTGATGCTTTTTCCGTCCATTGTGTTGAAAAAAAAATTTTCTTATTATAAGAGATTCGGACGGAAGAAAAGGAGACAGATACGCTCTCTGGCAACTTACACAGAATAACAAAAGTATATATAATATATATATATATATANTACACACAAACTGTGTGCACGCACGCGCATGCATGTATGCAATATGTATATGTATGTATGCATGTTTATGCCCCTAAATTAATGTACAAAATCATTCGTGATTGATGCATCTGCGAGTCCGACAAAAGCCTCTAAACTGGACAGAAATCATTGGATATAGTTATAGATTTTTTCTCAAGGAGTTGAGCCAATAAGCAATGTGCGTAATTCCTCTAAATAAAAAACATTTTTGAACTAAATGATAATAGCTAATGGGTTCATGATTGCAGTCCGCTGCCTAGAAATAGAGAAAATATTAGGTGTAGTGCCCTACACTCAGAGTAAAAAATCTAATATATATATATATATATATATANAGTTGAGCCATCAGCAATGTGCGTAATTCCTCTAAATAAAAAATTATAACAGATTTTGCGATTAACTTTATAATATGTGCACATTTAGATTTGATGATGGACATACTAAATAATAGACGATAAGAAGCCCTATTCTGATAACATTTTATTCTAATCTTGCATAAATTTTGATACGAGAAAGAACAGTTATGGAGAACATATTGTATACTCTGTAAGTATAAACTTATAGAGGTCATGTCACCATAATTTCACTTATATGTGATGTCGCTACTCCATCCACTTTTGTAAATACATGCTTTGTAAGTATGCTATATTTTCTCAAAATGACAAGATAGTAGTATGATGATTACAAATTTCTCGCATTGAAATCTCCCGTACGCGAAACTCAGCAAAGTACAATATTTAAAACATTAATGCACAAATATATATGAAAAAAAAAAAACATTTTTGAACTAAATGATAATAGCCAATGGGTTCATGATCGCAGTCCGCTGCCTAGAAATNCTATTTCAAGCATGATCATAACATGCTAAAAATTTATTGGCAAAATATAACAGTAACATACAAGAAAAGACAACATTACATTTGTAGGAATTAATTAAATATGCAAGGAATTGTTCATCAATAAAATAATATATGTAATTATTTCATCATGTGCAATAAATTAACCATCTAATAAATGTAAAAGATATAGATAAAGGAGAAGGAGCATGGTTTACAATCAATAAAGTAACTATGAATTTAAGACAAGCAATAAGAATAAAGCTCCTCATAATGAAGGGTATGTTTACCCTATAATAAATAATAATTACTCATCTTGATATAAGCACCAAGCTCCTCATAATTATTTATCCTATGATAATATAATGAAGGGTATGTTTATCATGACTTATAATGAAGGGTTGTACTAGCATCACTAGTAAGTCATACACATATTAGAATTCCCAAGAGTTAATAACCATACACATAAAAACATTACACCTAATTTATTTATTAAATTAGGTATGCCCAGTTGACATATAATATATGAACCTAATTGAAGTTCTCTAACCTAGGTCATTATAACAGTCAAATAACTAAAATAAAATTTAATCTAAAAATATGTGCATATAAGTGGCTATAACTAAAATAATAAAATTGCATTAAATGAAGAAAACCATAAAAAATGGGAAAGGGAGAAGCTCACAACACAATCAGTCTAGAAAAAATGGAGAATTTGGCACTTTGCCTTCGGCTAAAGCTTTGAAAGAAGAGGAGGGGCTTGCTCAAGTGGTAATAACTGGTGTTCAGATGCGTGTCAGATATATATTCACTCTTATGTATGCCAAACATTGCACACTCATTTGTAGTAAAATGTTGGTGCATCATAGTTTTAATATTTATTTATTTGATGAAATAGTTATAGAACCCATAGATACGATACAAAATAGTGAAAAGGGTGTTTGTGCTTTCCTGTATAGAAGAAAACCAAATACCACTTAAAATAATCTATCATTCTTAAGGTAATTGTTCCTATTAATTAAAACCCAACCAAAAATCACAAAAGCTACAACAGAAATTTAAGAAATGAAAGAATGGTTTTGTATTTCATGGAACTTCTCTCTCTCTCTCTCTCTCTCTCTCTCTCTCTCTCTCTCTCTTTCTTTTTGTCTATGATTCTTTTGGCACGTGTGTAGTTTGCAAAGCAAGGCAGTTGGTAGTAGAACAAAAAAGATTTTTCTTTTCCCCAAATCAAGATTTCTAATAAGATTGCATATTAATTTTTAATTGTCAGACTATAAGAGTGCAAAATATCAACATAGAAATACAAATACACGTTCAAAATAGAATAAACAAAGATACAACACAAATCTAAGAAAGAAAATGAAAGGAATTATTCAGCATTTCATCAAACACACAAATCCCACGAAATGATCAATATTCAACAATATCAGATTTCATTCTTCCTCTCTAAGAATCCACCATCCTTTCCCTCACAATATCTCAGTTCAAGTGAAACCACCAGCTCCATCCTCAACTGTCTGTAAAAGTTCTCTATGTAATTCTCAGCCCTCTAGTCATTATCATCTGTTGATGAAACATTAGATGAGTCGCTCACAACCCTTGATGTTGTCTTTCTGAGCGTCTTTTAACCTAAACTCGAATGTCTTGCAGGTAGTGAGGAGGAGAGTGTACTGAAAAGAGGCGGGGCTAAGCCAGTGATTCAAAGGTTTATAGAAAACTCCTTGAATAGAAGGATAAGCTTTTTTTCTTTTTATATCTTTTTAAGACGTATGGTCTCTCATATTATTCGTGAGTGCGTACAACTCAGTAAAAAATCTTATATCGTAGATATGTCAACTATTGCCGATATGGTTATCATCTTTGATACATAAGTGAAAGGAACAAGTCACTAGTATCGGGCATCATTTTTTATAAGATATTGATGGGCGTTCTTATTAGTCATGATGACTTCTTCGTAGGCATACTAGACTATCCTTTCAAGAAAGATGAGAAAGCTTGGATCAGCATGATGAGCTCTATTCAGCCACTTCTAAAGATTTGGGCTTGATTCAGTCACTTCGGCAAGTGAACTTAATTCAGCCACTTCGATGAGCTGGCTTAATTCGGTCTCTTTGATACTAATAAGAGAAATTTAGCAAAAAATTCAATATATTCATATTTCTGTACACATTCATATATTCCAAAAATGATGATGGAGTGTTGTGGCCGATCGTTCCTTCGGAGACAAGCAATTTCCTATGTAAGCTTTTTGGATAATTGCTAATTTTTCATAGGTATTTGCAGGCTCATTCAACGGAGTTAAAAATGTAATATTTTGACCATCCATTTTTCTTTATCATTTTCAAAAACAATGCGTCCAACTCCTAATTTTATAATTTAATAAGATATCAAAATTGCATTTTATAATTATCTTTTACCTCCAACAAACAAATCTGTAAATACTCGAGCAAAAGCAGCAACAATGCAAAAAAAGTCCCCACAGGAAAGTTCTTGCCTCCAAACAAAGATAATCTCAACACTCCATCATCATTTTTAGACAAAATTAAAAACTTTACTCGCTAATCTCCTTCAAGACGTCTCCTTTTCACCTTTAAACTCATAACCTCCTTCCAACCTCTCCCTCTCTCAATCTCAAATGGCTCCTAGTAATCTCCGCCTCTTAAACCGGCTCAGGAAAGCCATAACAAAGGTGAGATTCCTTCTCTCCTTCAACCTCCGGCAATGGCTCCTGTTCCCAACACCCGCCCCCTCCTCCCATCGCCTTTTCAGCCTTGACAACCAGCCACCCTCACCGGGACTCCTCGACGTCGCCGGCGAGTTCAGCTACTACTTATTTGATCCACTCTCCTCTTCGCCGCCGACAAGACCTTCGAGTTCAGGTTCGAAGCCGCTCAGAAGGACAATATCAAGGGCTGTGAGCGGCTCATCTAATGCTTCATCAACCGATGATATTGACCAGAGGGCTGAGAATTTCATTGAGAACTTTTACAGGCAGTTGAGGATGGAGCGGCAAGTTTCACTTGAGCTGAGATATTGTGACGGAAAGGTTGGTGGATTTTTGGAAGAATGAAGTATGATATTGTTGAATATTGATCATCTTATGGGTTTTGTGTGTTTGATGAAATGTTGAATAATTCTTTCATTTTTTTTTTTTGTTAAGATTTGTGTTGTATCTTCTTTTATTTGTGTATATGGTATGAAGTAAGAAAATAATCTGTCAGATAAGAGTTTTGCCTTGCATGTTTGAAGATAAGTTCGAAGGGGATTTGTGTATTATTATAGGATAAATGTTAGTGGTGATTTGCTCTTTTGTACGTCTATTTGTATTTCTATATTGATATTTTGCACTCTCTTAGCCTGACAATCAATAATTAATATGAGACCTTGTCNCGTATTATTATAGGATAAATGTTAGTGGTGATTTGCTCTTTTGTACGCCTATTTGTATTTCTATATTGATATTTTGCACTCTCTTAGCCTGACAATCAATAATTAATATGAGACCTTGTCCAAAAGACCTGTTCGGCTTGTTTAAATTTCGAGCTCAAAAAGTTTGTTCGTGTTCGGCTGGCTGTTCAGCTGGTGTGCTTAGCCAGCCGAACACGAGCAAAGAGTCTTTTTGACAATCTTAAGCATGTAGCCATAAGATGTTAAGGATTGGGGGCAACATTTAAAAATCATTATTTATATTAAAACATCATTTGAATCTAATTTAATATTTTTTTATTCATTTTTCTTAATTAAAACTTTTAATTGATTATAAATCTTTGTAGTATTGTAGTCAATTATAATATATATTTAAATGACTATAAGACTACAAAGATTTATAATCAATTAAAAGTTTTAATTAAGAAAAATGAATAAAAAATATTAAATTAGATTCAAATAATATTTTAATATACATAATAATTTTTAAATGTTGCCCCCAACCCTTAACATCTTATGGCTATAATTGATGAGTAGTATTTCGAGTCAAAACGAGCCGATCACGAACAAAAAAATCTTTATTTGTTTTCAGCTCATTCACTTAACGAACGAGCCGAACACGAGCTTGATGATCAGGAAAGAAGAGAGAAAATTTATGTTCTACCACCTATCTTGCTGTCCGAATGACACACGTGCCAGAAAGAATGGGAGTAATTTGATTCAAATAAAATAATCTTCTAATAAACCTTCCGACGGCTCTGGAATTCAGATGATGATTAAAAATTCTGTAAAGGTGGGAGTTAATTTTGGTGTTAAGGGTAGGTAGGCTTGCGAAGGATGAGTTTAGAGGGGCTTAAAGATAAAATGGTTGGGTCAATGGTCAACGTAAACACCTAGACCTAAGCTAAGCTTCTCAAATATGTGGCCAGAACAGGTCGTTAATTGAAGCAGTATCACGTGCGTGACTTTCTAAATGTACGTAGTATAATTAATTTATTCAATTTATTTGAAATATTTTAAGTAGTTTTGTTATTCATGTATGCATCTAAAATTATTAAACCTATAAAACAAACGAGAAATATTATAAATTAATTGTTTTTAAAAATAATCAAACTCCTAATTATTTTTTAGTTTTTTTGTTCATATTATATCAAATATAATATCATTAATTTCAGAATAAAGAACACTAGAATATTTTAATTTAATTTAATGATTTTTATAAAAAAATGCGCGAAAGATGATTAGTTTACTTGAAAGAGAAATTCCAGAATTAAACTCTTAATCATTTTTTATTTATTTTTAATAACGATTAAAATTATTCTAAAGTTGAAAGATAATTTTTATTTTTGATCACATAGATGTTTGAAAATAATTTATAAATTTTCTTGCATTAAAAGTAATAATATATATGCTTTGATTAAATAATTTTTTGAAAAATTATGCAATATTAAATAAAAAACTTCTGATTCTAATTACTAGGCATAAGTAATACACTTGAGAAGATGCCGCTCAAATAAAAAATCTGTGGCCAAGTTTTGGAAAATATTGATTATGAAAACTATAAAATTGAATTTATAAAAAAAATAATAAAAAAAATTATATTGTTGTTATGTTAACATAAATTAAATAGTATTAACACTTTATTACTCACATAACTTTTATTTTAATATTATAATGCATTGAATTCAATGTTGTCTGTTTAAAAGACTTCGAATATAAATTAGGCCTCAAATGTATTAAAGGAAGATAGCAATAAATTGGTTCTCAAGTTCCAGTATATGAGAAGGTTGTCATGGGGATAAATTTTCAGCGACCTTTGACTTGTCTGTGAATGTGCATTAGAGTATTATTCAATGATATTAATCTGTGTGGAAGAAGCCAACGGAAGTTTATCGAAACCTTTTTAAAAGACTGCGGATATGAATTGGGCCTCAAGTATAGTAAAGAAAGATAGCTATAAAGCCTCAGTGATTCTGGTTGACTGAATCGGGTCACAGAGATAACTTATGTCATTCTTTAGTATTATAGATAGTTCAAGTTGATTCATAAGAACCGAGGGTTGAGCTCATATATATGAAGGAATATTGACCAATTTGTCATGGATAAATATACGTAGAATATATGTCATAAGACCCAATTAGAATAATTTGATCATCAATGACATCACTGGCAACTTTGAAAGCANGAGAAATATTATAAATTAATTTTTTTAAAATAATTAAAATCTTAATTATTTTTTAGTTTTTTTATTCATATTATATCAAATATATTATAAATAATTTTAGTATAAAGAACACTAGAATATTTTAATTTAATTTAATGATACTTATAAAAAAAATGCGCGAAAGATGATTAGTTTAATTGAAAGAGAAAGTCCGGAATTAAACTCTTAATCATTTTTATGTATTTTTAATAACGATTAAAATTATTATAAAGTTGTAAGATAATTTTAACTTATGATCACATAGATGTTTGAAAATAATTTATATATTTTCTTGCATTAAAAGTAATAATATCTATGCTTTGATTAAATGATTTGTTCTAAAATTATGCAATATTAAATTAAAAACTTCTGATTCTAATTACTAGGCATAAGTAATACACTTGAGAAGATGCCGCTCAAATAAAAAATCTGTGGCCAAGTCTTGGAAAATATTGATTATGAAAACTATAAAATTGAATTTATAAAAATAATAATAATAAAATTATATTGTTGTTATGTTAACATAAATTAAATAGTATTAACACTTTATTACTCACACAACTTTTATTTTAATATTATAATGCAATGAATTCAATGTTGTCTGCTTAAAAGACTTCGGACATAAATTGGGCCTCAAATGTATTAAAGGAAGATAGCAATAAATTGGTTCTCAAGTTCCACTATATGAGAAGGTTGTCATGGGGATAAATTTTCAGCGACCTTTGACTTGTTTGTGAATGTGCATTAGAGTATTATTCAATGAAATTAATCTGTGTGGAAGAAGCCAACGGAAGTTTATCGAAAACTTTTTAAAAGACTTCGGATAGGAATTGGGCCTCAAGTATAGTAAAGAAAGATAGCTATAAACCCTCAGTGATTCTGGTTGACTGAATCGGGTCACAGAGATAACTTACGCCATTCTTTAGTATTATAGATAGCTCAAGTTGATTCATATGAACCGAAGGCTGAGCTCATATATACGAAGGAATATTGACCAATTTGTCATGGATAAATATATCTAGAATATATGTCATAAGACCCAATTAGAATAATTTGATCATCAATGACATCACTGGCAACTTTGAAAGCATCTTCATTTTGAATGTATAGGAGATTCCTTAAGAAAGCTATTTTTTGGAATGAACAACCAGTATCTGCCGCCTATCGAGGTCAAGCGATCCTCTTTGAAAACCACAGTACCAAATTTAGAAATCATTTAGCTAATGAGTTAAATATGTAAGAATATAAGAGATCAAGTACATCAAATGACGAATAATATCATGCCTATTATAATTAATGATCTAATAAAGAGTTAGCATAGCCACAGAGTTCACCAAGCTGTTATATATTTAGTATAATTAATCACTTTTTCAAGATATTTTAGGAGCATCTTTTGTATGTATTACATCAATGGATGCTACTGCAGGAGTAAAATGTAAAAACAATAATAGGGTTGATCTCAATATTAAATAGATGATGAAATAAATATAAAATTATTTAATATATTTTGAATGATATAATAATGAAGCAAAATGATATTTTCAATTATTCCACATTCAATATTTAATTTAGAATATTAGAAAATACAAAAAGCGAGACAAAATGGATAGGGTGCAATAATTTAATTATAGGAAACATAAGAAAAGCCATTTCAAATAAAGGTCTAGTTAAAGTTGGGATGGATGTTCCAACCTGGGTTATAATAATTTGAATATGAGTTATTCTACTTATAATTTATGGCATTCAAAGTTTCTAATGATGCTTGAGAATCTACCATTTTGCCTAATGAATTCATGAGTTTGAATCGTGTCTATTGTCCTTAAAAATATTTTCTGGGAAGTTAATTGTCAATGTTATAAATAAAAGTATTATATATATATATATATATATAACATTATTAAATTAGTAGTGACATGTCATCAAGAAATTGTCATCATAATTTCTTATACAATAGACGTTCAAATTTTAATTAAAAATAATTCAGAACTTGAATTTATGTAAAATTATAATCAAACTAATCGGCTCGACAAGACGAACACAATTGTACAAAAATTGATTCAATCTAAGTCAAATCGAACCGAAATTGTGTGGTTAATTTATTTTTATAAGCTTTTAATGCCAAATTTGAAGGCCAAATTGATTCCAAATATGACGAACTTATAAGTGAATTGAGTGTCTCAATGAAACGAATATAATGAGTTCAAGATTACTCAATTTCAACTTAATTAAGGCATTCAAATCTCCCTATAATTTCATTTGATCGATGGGATCTTTGAACAGTCCAATGACGTGGTCTGAATTTTCTTTCTTACATGCAATAATACTTTTCTCATACTCTATAATAGAGGCTTACCCCATTTTTTGGTGTGTGTGTGGGTGTTGGGGACATCGAGCCATTGAAAGATCGAAGCTTGGAGGAGGAGTTGAACCCCCGTTTTCTGCACCAAATGTCCGGCGAACATCCACAACATCAACAGCCGCTGACCGCCGTCAACCACTATTGGTCAACACTTGCTCCTTCAAATGAAATCCCTTAAGGAGTTGCAATGTGTGTTGCAGAACATCGAAGCACCCGATGTAGTAGTGTGTCGTCTAATACACAGTGTAACGACTCACCTCAAAGACTGTGTAGTTGAGTTCCAACAACTCTTCCCAAGTGCAATCACTCTTGGTCATTGTGCAGTAAATATTGCATTAGTTTGAAGACTTACGTAGTTCTTTCCTGTCTGTGGAACACAAAGTTGTGTCTATAATCACTAATTTCTGATAGATTTGTTGTGAAAAAAACGACGACAATAAAGCGAAAAACCATATCGAGAAAAATCACAAAAAAGAAAACACAATGGAACACACGAATTTATGTGGTTCGACAAATTGCCTATGTCCACGAAGCTGCAGAGGATTTTATTACTTCGAGAAATTACAACATTGAGTGTCTCGACATTTACAAGAAAAAACAATATCTCTCTCTTCCTTTCTCTCCTCTTCCTCACCTCTCCTTCCTCTCTCTCAAAGCCACGAGAAAGAAACACAATTTTTTTTTCTTTTTTAGCCAAAGAAAAGAAACCGAAAGCAAAAGCTTTTCTTTTTCCTTTTCCTTCAAGCTTCAGCTGAAGAGGAGTTTGTGTGATGTATTGGAGAGCAGGTGGGTTTAGCCTTTTATAAGAAGCAGACGAAGCTAATTAAGTAAATAAGAGGAAGATTTCCAGGATCTTACGGGATTCTGCATGAAGCTTTTCAAGCAATTGTCTTGGAGGAAAATATTTAAAGAAGTAAATATTTAATTAATAATTAAATAATTTTTCATAATAGATTCTTGCCAAATCGAAATAGTAGGTCGAGCTCCACTTTCCTCAATAATTCTTTCACTTGGAGACTGGAACACTAGCTGCAACATCGACTGACTGCACCGTCTTTTTTCTCAAACATGATATCATTCACCTCCGCAACTCAAAGCCTTTGTTTTCACGCTAGAAGACCAACTGAAGTTGCACACAACTTTAGTTTCTCAACGGTAACACCCTTAGTTGATATATCAACGTCAATGTAGCATTGTACCTCCAAACTCTTTTCTGGGTTACTCATGAATCTGTCTGCAACTCCCACTGCATGGGCAATATCCTGCCTCAACTGAAGGCCTTTTTCAACAAGTCCAGCCTTGTACCTCTTACTGCCATCAAACGTAGTCTTCACACGGTACACCCACTTGTCATGTAATTCCTTCTTCCATAGAGTAAACCTGTTCATACCTTCACCTTTCAGAAAATTGAATTTCTTCTATTTTCCCATAATGCACTTCTAGCTCATGTTTTCATGCCTGAGTACACCTGTAAACATATATAGTGTGTCAGTTTTCTTACTCCGAGCCAGCACTAATGCCCCTTTAGTCACATTTCAGGTACAATCTAAGAACACTACTGACAGACCACCCTCATTGAGCTGCCCAACAAAAATGAGGTTTTCTTCAATTCAGGAACGTACCCGACTTTTTTGCAAAGTCCATTTGCTCTTGTTAGAGAGTGCAATATCAACGTCTCTCATCTGCACTACGTCTAGAGATTTTTCATCAGCTAGATATACCTTCCAAAAGTTACCTGCAACATAGTTCCGCATTAACTCACGGTGGGAAGATGTATGGAAGGAAGCACCTGAATCCAGAATCCAGTCATCAACAGAAATGTGAACTGTCATTAATAGTGCATCATGTATCTCTTCAGTTACAATATTAGCACCATCATTCACTTTCTTGAGATTCTTGCAGTTCCTTTTTATGTGGCCAACCTTGCTCGAATTCCAGCAGGTTGTATATTGGCCAGACTTTGATTTTTATCTTCTTTTATTTGAGTTCATTTCCCGTGATCTCCCTCTGGAATCAATATCAGTGTCGAACTCGAACCAGAGGTTTCGCTAGAATCTTTCTTGCGCACCTCCTCAGCCAAAATCAAATCACAAATATCATCATATTTCAGTTTTGATTTACCTGCAGAACTACTAACTATTATCCTCATGGCTTCCCAGCTATTTGACAATGAAGTCAACAATATTAGCGCACGTATCTCATCATCAAAATCAATTTCAACATACGATAATTGATTTGTGATATTATTGAACTCATTCAGGTGTTGAGCAACAGACACACTTTCTGTCACCTTCAAGTTGAATAACTTTTTCATAAGGTGCACTTTGTTATTCGTTGATGGCTTTTCATACATGCCTGATAAAGCCGTCATGAGATCTGCAGTAATCATCTCCTTGGTGACGTTATGGGCAATGGATCTTGACAGGTTTAATCGAACAACCCCTAGAATCTGTCGATCCAACAGATTCCATTTCGCCTCATCCATCTTTTTCAGCTTCTTTTCTAGTAACGGAAGATGAAGTTTTTTCCCATAGAAGTAGTCATTTATCTGCATCATCGAGTAACCAAAATCTGTGTCATTGAACTTCTCGATCTCCGATACCATCACTTTTTCTCCGCCCATCGTTCTTCCTTAAATCCGAACCAAAGCTCTGATACCAGTTATTGTGAAAAATGACGGCAATAAAGTGAAAAATAGGATCGAGAAAAATTGCAAAAAAGAAAACACAAGGGAACACACAGATTTACGTGATTCTGCAAATTGCCTATGTCCACGGAGCTACAGAGGATTTTATTACTTCGAGGAATTGCACCGTCAAGCGTCTCGACGTTTACAAGAAAGAACAATCTCTCTCTCTCTTCCTTTCTCTCCTCTTCCTCGCCTCTCCTTCCTCTCTCTCAAAGCCACGAGAAAGGAACAAAAGAAATATTTTTTTTCTTTTTAGCCAAAAAAAAGAAACCGAAAGCAAAAGCTTTTCTTTTTCCTTTTCCTTCAAGCTTCAACTGAAGATGAGTATGTGAGATGTATTGGAGAGCAGACCGGTTTAGCCTTTTATAAGAAGCAGGAGAAGCTAATTAAGTAAATAAGAGGAAGATTTTCAGGATCTTACGAGATTCTGCATGAAGCTTTTCAAGAAATTGTATTGGAGGGAAATTTTTAAGGAAGTAAATATTTAATTAATAATTAAATATTTTTTTCATAACAGATTCTTGTCAAATCAAAATAGTGGACCGGGCTCCACTATTCTCAACAAGATTGTTCTGAGGCTAGGCCCTGTGAATTTTATTATTTTAGTGTGTTTTGGATTCTTGTGCAACCCAAAAGACAATAATGCATTACTCCACCAGGTTGCTAGCATATGATTCCAAAATCTTTGGAAAATTTTTGAACAGAAATTAGGACTTATAAATCTTTTGAGATTTTTTTTTTTATCATTAGTCAAATGTATTTAAATATTATCTTCATAAAAAAATATTATTATGATTTTTAATGTATACAGTTTTTAAGATTGTTTGAAGTGAAGAACATAAGTTAATTGTCAAATTAAAGAATTATATTGAAATTAAAGTAGATTTTTAGGTGAGCCTTCTATGTATTGCTGTCAAAAAAGCTCATTGTTCATGAATAACTTGTGCTCGGCTCGTTCATTAAGTAAACGAGCTAAACACAAACAGCTCTTTGTTCGCTGGTGTTTGGATCGTTTTAGCTCAAAATAATAAAAAAAAAATTATACAACTATTTATCTAATAATATATTACATATATTATTTATATTTCTATCTAGGTTTAAATCCTAACATCTCATGTGGTGATGCGGTTAGTGTTTTATTTTGTATATATTTGTTTCAGGTTCAAATCACACACTTTACATCTATTTTTTTCAATTTAATATTAACAAATCAATTTCGAGCCGAACACGAACACGAGTATTTAAATCGAGCCGAACACGAGTGCATTGTTCACGAGCCGATTTCGAACACGAGTTATTTCAAACGAGCCGAACACGAGTCGCTCGTTTACAGGACTCTTCTATGGATTTTTCAATCGTCCTTAACTTTGTTTTCAAGCTTGCTGTACTAAAAATGATTATATAAAANACATGCCATCAATAAATTGTCATCATAATTTCTAATACAATAGACGTTCAAATTTTAATTAAAGATAATTCAGAACTCAAATTTTTGTAAAATTATAATCAAACTAATCGGCTCGACAAGACGAACACAATTGTACAAAAATTGATTCAATTTGAGTCAAATAAAACCGAAATTGTGTGGTTAATTTATTTTTATAAGCTTTTAATGCCAAATTTGAAGGCCAAATGGATTCCAAATATGACGAACTTATAAGTGAATTGAGTGTCTCGATGAAACGAATCTAATGGGTTCAAGATTACTCAATTCCAACTTAATTAAGGCATTCAAATCTCCTATAATTTCATTTGATCGAGTCCTATGACGTGGTCTGAATTTTCTTTCATACATGCAGAAAGACTTTTCTCATACTCTATAACAGAGCTTACCCCATTTTTTGGTGTGTGTGTGTGTGTTGGGGACATCGAGCCATTAAAAGATCAAAGCTTGGAGGAGGAGTTGAACCCCCGTTTTCTGTACCAAATGTCCGACGAACATCCACAACTTGGTCATTGTGCAGTAAATATTGCATCAGTTTGAAGAGTTATGTAGTTCTTTCCTGTTTGTGGAACACGAAGTTGTGTTTATAATCATTAATTTATGATAGATTTGTTATGAAAAAAACGACGACAATAAAGCGAAAAACCATATCGAGAAAAATCGCAAAAGAGAAAACACGATAGAACACACAGATTTACGTGGTTCGGCAAATTGCCTATGTCCACGAAACTGTAGAGGATTTTATTACTTTGAGAAATCACAACATTGAGTGTCTCGATATTTACAAGAAAAAACATTCTCTCTCTTCCTTTCTCTTCTCTTTCTCACCTCTCCTTCCTCCCTCTCAAAGCCACGAGAAAGGAACACAATAATTTTTTTTTCTTTTTCAGCCAAAGAAAAGAAACTGATAGCAAAACCTTTTCTCTTTCCTGTTCCTTCAAGTTTAAGCTGAAGAGGAGTTTGTGTGATGTATTGGAGAGTAGGTGGGTTTAGCCTTTTATAAGAAGCAGACGAAGCTAATTAAGTAAATAAGAGGAAGATTTCCACGATCTTACGAAGTTACGAGATTCAGCATGAAGCTTTTCAGACAATTATTTTGGAGGGAAATCTTTAAGGAAGTAAATATTTAATTAATAATTAAATTGTTTTTCATAATAGATTCTTGCCAAATCGAAATAGTGGGCCGAGTTCCACTTTCCTCAACAATTCTTCTACTTGGAGACTGGAACACTAGCCGCAACATCCACTGATCGCACTGTCTTTTTTCTTAAACGTGATATCATTCACCTCTGCAACTCAAAGCCTCTGTCTTCACGCTAGAAGACCATCCGAAAGTTGCACACAATTTTATTTTCTCAAAAGTAACATCCTTAGTTGATATATCAACGTCAACGTAGCATTGTACATCCAAACTCTTTCCTGGGTTGCTCATGAATCTGCTTACAACTCCCACTGCATTGACAATATTCTTTCTCAGCCGAAGGCCTTTTTCAACAAGTTCAGCCTTGTACATCTTACTGCCATCAAGCGTAGTCTTTACACGGTAAACCAACTTTTCATGTAATTCTTTCTTCCATATTGGAAGTTCTGCCAGCTCTCACTTGCTCGAACTTTCATCTTGCAAGATTTATTCAGAGCTCTGTGGTTCTCCACCATCAGTCCGTAAAAGATCCAGTTTTTCTGCCTTTGGCGCTCTGTCACTTTTCAAAAAATTGAATTTCTTTTGTTTTCCCATAATGCACTCTAACTCATGTTTTCAAGTCTAAGTAAACATGTAGTCATATATAGTGTGTCAGTTTTTTTACCCCGAGCCAGTATTAATGCCCATTTAGTCACATTTCAGGTACAATCTGAGAACACTATAACTTGCACAACTTGTGTAAACTGTGAAATTCACATCACCCAAAGCCCTGAGTAAAAATAAAAGAAAAATAAAGAAAATCCTTTTTTTTTAATTCCTAAAACTAACTCACGCTCAGGCCCCACATCTCTCCCTCTCTCTCTCTCTCGCTCGCTCTCTCTCTCGCTCTCTCTCTCTCTCTCTCTCTCTCTCTCGGCCGACATTAAAAAAAAAAGGAAAAAAAAAGAAAAACCCTTCTCCCTACTCTTCCTCCACACATTCCCACACCTCTCACATTCCTCCGCCCCCATCCCCTCCTCTCACTTCACAGCCGCCCAAGATCCTCTCCCTACTCCATCTCCTTCTCCTATAAAAGTAGCCCAAGTTTCCTTCTCCAACAAGAACAGAGCAACAAGTCTCTTCCTCCTCTTTTTTCTTCTTCTCCGGCGAGCCGACTTTCCTCAGGCGATCTTCCCTCTGGCGATCTTCCCTCCGGCAAGTCTTCCTCCCTCCACCGAAACTCGGATCGGGTACTCCTCCCCCTCTCTTCTTTTTCTTTCTCGGCGAATATCTGGCAAGGAAAAAAAAAAGGAGGAATTTTACATACATACCACCAATTCCTATGTATTTGCATTTATAAACTTACATGGATACCACTCAATTTTTATATGTTTTCATGCGAGGAAGGCACACAAAAAAATACATAGGAAAATTTACATGCACACCACTCAAATTATTTGAATTTGCACGCAAGACAAAAATGCGAGTGAGGGAAAGGAAAGTTTACTTGCATACCACCTAAAAATTAAATGATAATAATAATATTATTATTAAATAATAAATAATAAAGAATGATATATATATATATATATATATATATATATATATATATATATATATATATATATATATATA
>JXCR01015256.1:221723-237115 GCA_002079205.1 Phalaenopsis hybrid cultivar
TATTTTATCCTGCAATTTGGTTGGTTCTTTCGCTACAACAATTTGTCTTTATTTACATTGAATGAAATTTGTATTTATGCAAGGGGGTACTCTGGGTACTTAAATGATACTTAGGATACTCTACTTGGGAGTACTCTCAAATCCGCACCTAATATTCTCTCTTTTTATACAGTTGAAAATACTTTCGCTCCAGGTAAGAGTAGTTTAATTTTTATGTATATACTTATCTATCACCCAAACTTCAATTTTACATGGTAATATCATTTTTTGAAAGTTGATATGATGCTGGTTTAGATGTTGTATGAAAGATTTGGATGCTATTAATATATGAAGCGAAATTTTGGATGTTAGATGTGTAAATATATAAGAAATGTGTGGCATGCATGAAAATGCCCCCATTTGATTTGATAATTAGCCTGTTTATAACTCATTTATATGGTCATTTTTTTAATCAGGATAATGTAAAAATACCTACAATATTTTTTTGACAATTTCTCTTTAACCAAGAAAAATATTTGAAAGTAAAATTCAGTTCAATTCGTTCTATAATTCCTTCGGTCATTTCTTTTGAGTTCAGCCTGTAATGTTCACACTGACCAAACTTGGTGCATTAAAGTCAACGTTTTTTTTTTATAATTTTACTTTTGAATAAATTTATTTTAAATTACAAATTTATAAAAGTTCTTAAAATATTAATATTAATANCAATAATAATAATATGTATTTAAAGGTATGTATAAACAAATAAAAATAATAATAATTTGTTTAGATTAAGTAAATTCAAAATAAAATAGTGTTTTAAATGAGTTAACTCGTGGTTGCTAGCGAGATCTCTCCAGTTTAAACGAGCTTAACAACTCGTTTAGACTAAGTAAACTCANGCCCTGAAGCTGTCACTTCAACGAGAAGCTTAGAGCTAACACTGTGGGCAACATGACATGGGTGAATAGAATGACAACTCCGAGAGAGCAACCAGATCTACATCAACATATCTTTGTGTAAAATAAATAGCAATTCATAAGATTTCAAGGTAGTCCGTCTAGTACGACATAAATTCTCAACTCATTTGTTAGGCTTTTGCACAATCATGATGTGCAATTTAAACCTTACATCGCTTGAGACGTTACCGAGGTTCCCCTTGGGTCAATGACATCTCCTACCTTTTATTCCTTTGAATTTTTAAAATAATTGTTTCATTTTGATTCATTCCCTTTTGAACTTCAAAAGTCCAATCGTGAAATGCCAAAACTATTAATTTCTTGAAAGCAAAATCATTTATTTTAATCGAGAGTATTCTTAGGTCACTTTAGTCATATAAGATGTAATTAACTATTGGAGTTTACATTTATGGGGAACTAAAAGAACCCAGCTTAGTATAAATCCTATTTAATCTTCCATATTAAGTAGGGGAACTTGTCGGCTTATAAAAAAAAAAGTTTTGCAGATCAAACGGATGTCATAAATTCTTTCGTTTATTTAATCGAGTCTCACCATTCAAAATGATGTGTCGACCTTTTTGGATAAATGCATTGTTTGGTGATGATGTCGTTCAGTCCAAACTATCGAATATATGGGACCTCCTTTGTCCTACTTTTCTAAAATTAATTAAAACCTTACTTTTAAAACTATATATATGTACACACACACACACCGACAACTATCTTTTTGGAAAAAGGAGAAAATTTTCATTAAGTGGCAGGCATGCAAAAAACCTTTTGCTTAAAAATATACGAAGTGAACAAATCTCTCTCAATTAGAAATGTAAAATTTCGTAAGTTTGGGCCCGAAAACGTAAAAGTATTAGATGGGAAAAAAAAATGAAAGATCCCATGATATCACGCCTAAATGCTCACTTAGCGTGGGGAGTTCTGTTTTTTAACATCAACATGAATTATAGACACTAACGAATACTAATATTTTTAGTGATTGCCTCCTATTTTATCCTGCAATTTGGTTGGTTCTTTCGCTACAACAATTTGTCTTTATTTACATTGAATGAAATTTGTATTTATGCAAGGGGGTACTCTGGGTACTTAAATGATACTTAGGATACTCTACTTGGGAGTACTCTCAAATCCGCACCTAATATTCTCTCTTTTTATACAGCTGAAAATACTTTCGCTCGCTCCATGTAAGAGTAGTTCAATTTTTATGTATTTACTTATCTATCACCCAAACTTCAATTTTACATGTAATATCATTTTTTGAAAGTTGATATGATGCTAGTTTAGATGTGTTATGAAAGATTTGGATGTTATTAATATATGAAGCGAAATTTTAGATGTTAGATGTATAAATACATAAGAAATGTGTGGTATGCATGAAAATGCTCCCATTTGATTTGATAATTGGCCTGTTTATAACTCATTTTTTATGGTCATTTTTTTTATCCGGATAATGTGATAAAAGAAAAATACTTACAATATTTTTTTGTCAATTTCTCTTTCACCAAGAAAAATATTTGAAAGTAAAATTCAGTTTAATTCCTTCTATAATTCCTTCGGTCATTTCTTTTGAGTTCAGTCTGTACTGTTCACACTGACCAAAATTGATGCATTAAAGTCTACGTTCTTTTTTGAATAATTTTACTTTTGAATAAATTTATTTTAAATTACAAATTTATAAAAGTTCTTAAAATATTAATATTAATAATACTAATAAATTGATGTTAAGAATTTAAATATTATATATATATATATATAAAGATATAAAAATTGTCTGACATTTACGCAAATCCTCATTTAAAAAAAAAACAATTTTCTTATTGAAAGAACGAGTGAGTGGATCCATTTTGCCTTGCCGCACTGCTAGCGGTCAGGTTTCTCTCAAAAAGTTTTGAAGTTGACGCCTATTAAATATGTATCTAATTTGATTTTTTGGTAAAAGGGTGGAGCTTCAGTCTAAAGATTTCCTCTCTACTTTCCAAAGGGGAAGAAAAGAGGGCGCTTGGCTAACGCAATTATCAAAATGGAGGAATTCCATGAGCCATTCATCGTGGCTAACAATCCTGCTAAGAAGCCCATATGGTCCTTCATCCTGAAAGCTCACGAGGCCTCCATTGCTCTCAAGAACCAATTTCCCATTCCCATTTCTACTAAAACTGGCAAACAAGGCAAGCGANCTATCAAAATGGAGGAATTCAATGAGCCATTCATCAAGGCTAACAATCCTGCTAAGAAGCCCATATGGTCCTTCATCCTGAAAGCTCATGAGGCCTCCATTGCTCTCAAGAACCAATTTCCCATTCCCATTTCTACTAAAACTGGCAAACAAGGCAAGCGAAGTTTCCTCTTCAGCTTCATAAGTGGTCTCCTGCTCTTCTCCTCTCTAGTTCTTACTTTAGAAGCAGTGGCCTATTGGAATGGATGGTATCTGGAAAACCCTAAAAGCATTGAGAAAGAGGGATGGATGCATTCGACTTACCTTTCGTGGATCATATTTCGAGCCAGATATATTTCCTTCCCTGTTCAGATTTTGTCAAACTTTTGTGTTGTTCTTTCAGTCATACAGTCCATGGATAGAATTATACTGTGCCTCGGATGCATTTGGATCAAGATCAAGAACATTAAACCGAGAACTGAATGCGGAGCATTCAAAGCTGAGGCTGATTTCCCTATGGTTCTGGTGCAGCTTCCAATGTGCAATGAGAAAGAGGTAAGAGAAGCGCTTGTTGATTAACCTAAATGGAAATGTTCATGGTATATAGTTACTTGAGATTTGAATGTAGAGATTGGGTTCAGGTATATGAGCAATCTATTTCTGCTGCTTGTCAACTTGATTGGCCGAACGATAGGATCTTGATCCAAGTTCTGGACGACTCAGATGATGAGAGAATCCATCTCTTAATTCAAGCCGAGGTTTCCAAATGGAGTCAAAGAGGAGTAAATATTATCTACAGGCACCGTTTATCTCGATCCGGGTTTAAAGCAGGAAACCTCAAATCTGCCATGAGTTGTGAATATGTAAAGAACTACGAGTTTGTGGCTATGTTTGATGCTGATTTTCAACCAGGTCCAGACTTTCTTAAGAAAACAGTTCCTCACTTCAATGTAGGAACACTAAACTCATCTGAAATTCATGAATTTTGTGTGTGTTGTGTTGTGTTAATCCTTTTTTTATATTGTGGTGCAGGGAAATCCAAATCTTGCTTTGGTTCAAGCAAGGTGGAGCTTTGCAAATAATGATGAAAATTTGTTAACTCGATTTCAATATATAAATTTGTGCTTCCATTTTGAAGTGGAGCAGCAGGTCAATGGGGCCTTCTTCAACTTTTTTGGGTTCAATGGGACAGCAGGTGTTTGGAGAATTAAGGCATTGGAGGACTGTGGAGGTTGGCTTGACAGAACAACTGTTGAGGATATGGATATTGCTGTTCGCGCTCACTTGTGCGGATGGAATTTTATCTTATTAAATGATGTCAGGGTGAGTTGGTTCATTCTACAATATTTATTTATTTCGTCTAATTGTTAATCGCGCCTACCATAAAAATTAGCTTGCTTTTTTTTTTTGCTGCAACATTTTGTAGTTTAATTTTATGAACAAATCCTATTGACAGGTGCTTTGTGAGGCTCCAGAATCATATGAGGCTTACCAGAAGCAACAACACAGATGGCATTCTGGTCCAATTAATCTATTTCGCTTATGCCTTCCTACTGTTTTAACTTCAAAGGTTTGAAATTTTGTTATTTTCTCTTGCTGTTGTCATTTGTGATCATCTAAATAGAAAAATTTTCTTGCATTATAACTTTTAATCAATCCATCGCCACGGAAGACATCAAAATCTTTAACAAAATCAAATTTTTTATATGAACTTGCAGATATCAGCTTGGAAGAAGGCAAATCTAATCTTCTTATTCTTTCTATTAAGAAAGTTGATTCTTCCATTCTATTCATTCTCATTAATCGGTTTCATTCTCCCTGCAACCATGTTCGTTCCTGGAACCGAGCTGCCAATTTGGCTTATTTGCTATGTGCCATTCATTATGTCCCTCTTTAATGGATTCTTGGCACCTGGATCTTTCCCTTTTCTTCTGCCACATCTCTTATTTGAGAACACGATGTCAATGACAAAATTCAGTGCCATGTTCTCTGGATTATTACAACTTGGGAGCTCACATGAGTGGATTGTCACTAAAAAGGCCGGTCGGTCATTGAAACCAGAAATCTTGGATGAGATTGAGATAGATACGAAGTGTCATACTTTTGATCTTCGTAGAAGAGCATTAGATGGCAAGGTTGTGGAGAAAAGTAAATCAAAGGAGAAGAAGGAAGTGAGTTCTATTCCAGATGAGAAAGATAAGAAGATTTACAAGGAAGAGCTTGTTGTTGCTCTCTTCCTTCTTGTAGCTGCAGGCAGAAGCTTGTTGTCAGCTAAAATTATTCACTTTTATCTGTTACTCATTCAAGGGATGATGTTTCTTATTGTGGGATTTGGTCTATTCACTTAGTAGACTGGATAAAAAAAATAGGGAAAATTTCTAGCGATATTATATGATTGATCTAATGTTCTTCAGTTTGAGAGTATCTAAACTTATGTTATGTAGCAGTTATAGATTTCGGAAGAACAACCACTGCAAGTAAAGTAGTGAGATTACCATTATGTTGAATCCCGGGTGTAAAGGGATCTCGTAAGTTGATTCCTATTTGTATTATAGTTGTTATGGATTGCTTGCTTACCTTCTCTCATTCAAAAAAGAGAGAAATAAAGTATTTGGATTTTGTCATGAAAGCCTTCTTTTGTTGCATGATTCAGTTCAGTTTAATCCTACAAGAATGTTTAAATGCAAATTAAAATTGCATATTAAATAGAGATCCTTTGGTGTCTTCCTCCAACGATCTCTTGCTTTGCTGGAGTTCCTCACCTCCTGATATCCTATCTGTGTGTCGCATTCGCCTCCAAACTCAGGATTGTTATAATAACCTACTCATAAATCTTTGGACAGAAGTTGTCATCACTGTTATCTATCTTATTAATCACATATGTTGTCATCAATGTTATCTATCTTATTAATCGCCAATCTTTTAGTAATAATAAAAGTCAATCACCTTTTCAACTCTAATATCAACAACCACCTGAATATCAACACTTAAGAACCTTCGGTTGCCTCTATTACTCTTGGTGACATCACAATATATCACATAAACTTTCGCCCAAAGCGAAAGCTCCCAAATGCATATTCTTGGGCTATAGTACTCAACACAAATGTTACAAATGTTTAGATATTTAGGAAAAGAAAGCTATTTTCTCCAGTCATATCAAATTCATTAAACATATATTTCCTGATAAAATGTTGTTGTCTCATCACCGTATTCAGTTCAACCCATAAATTACCCACCAGCCTTCTTCATTCCTACCTCCACCATTGCTCCCGCTCATTCCCCTTTGGTCATTAATCACACAATAACATCTCCCCGAACAACTCCTTCCAACATCAACCCACAAATATCATTTCTTCTCTTAGCTATCCTAAGACAATTACTCCACCTCCCAGCCCCCAATTTTCTTCTCCTGCTCAACAACCAATTCGCTTTTCATTGCACAAACAACACACCAAGGAGACACAGGCTCAAACTGGAAATTTGAAAGCCACCAGAATTTTTGATTTTCAACATAGTTCTTACACTCAAATCGAACCACACGAAGCATTACAGAAGACTGATAAGATTATCTCAAAATTCAAAAACTTGAGGATTTATGTAATTATCTGATACTTACTATTATCTCATGTACATAGGCTAAGCAGCTTTACTGAAACCCTTCAACTACAAAATTGCATGGTCTGACACATCGACGCCTGGACACAAAACAATGGGTCTCTGACCACTCTCGCTTTGTCAATGTAAACAAAATAATAATAATTTTTTTTTTGCTTTTTTTGGCTATTAATATTTAAAATGACTATTAAAATTCAATTTTAAATATGAAGGATGAGTACGAGCAGCTCCGAGAGAGACAAATGGCTAGTAAGACCTCGACATACGCTAGAAGTAGTGGTAGTCATTCTACCAGTGCTCAGTCCTATTTTAAGCTATGGAAGCAAGTAATGGGGAAGAAGAATTGGAGGGTGTGCGACCTAGACACAAAGGGCAATGTGTTTGACGACGAGCGCTCTCATGCTGTTGTGGGTGGCCCTAGCTTGTTACAGGCTCAACATGATGAGCTTGCCAAGCGGGTCAGTGCGATGATTGAAGAGCTCCGATAGGTGCTTGAGGGCCAATGGATGGTTGCAAAGTGTATAGCAGTTTGACAGAGAGTTTTGATCACCGAAGCAAGCAACATATGAGTATTGTTGATGAGGATGTTGAGGACGAGGATGAGTATAAGGATTAGGATGAGGATTTTAATTATATGTTTGATGATATTCCTCTATTATGGAGTCTAGTGTTTTTTTTTTTCATTTATGTTTCTATTAATATTCATTTTACGTATAGTTGTGAATTTGAACATTTACATGTGTATTTGTTAAATTAAATTTGGTATCACTGTTTAGACTTGTTAGTGATTTTTTTTTGCTGTGATAAAAAATAAGTTTTTATGATGTTTGTATTTTATTATTTGCAGGCATGTAAAAATTTAATCTTTGTTTTACAATTTTTTTTTTTTTTTGTTTCTTACAAATTTGTGTTGAAATTGCACTCGACGCAAATGAATAATAACTTCGATATACAGCGACGCCATTCCGTAGCAAAGAAAATTTCCATCAACCATATGTCAGCGCAAATTCCGACGTTAGTTCTGCGTCGACGAAATTTTGTTACGACGGAAATTTTGAATCTTCCAACGTTAATCAGCAGAATTTCTGTAGTGAATAGGGGCCTGGAGATGGTAACTCGGTGGTGTCATTGGTGCTCTGGGGATGACAGCCGCGGCTACAACGTCGGCAAAAAAATTGTGGTCTAGCGACGACTGTTGCGGGTGGTCCAGTTGTGCAGAGGTGAGAGGTGAGAGTCTCCGAGGCTGTGATCCGGAAATGACTGCAATGGCAGCATCAGCGCCTTTTATAGGCAATAATGACATTGGTGACATTGATTTCACGGCAGTGGCGGCCAGGCAATAGTAATGGCAGCAGCATCATTGCCCCTAAAATTATTAAATGTTCTTTATAATCATTGCAACACATGATATGCTCCGAAAATTACTGACTGAATTCACGTTCAGGTTTCTACAGGCGTAACTCGTCCTGCCTGTGTAGTTTACTATTATCATTATTACTATTCCACTGTAATCGTTCGTTAGGCTGTTGCTCTTTATGATGTCATTGCTACCACCATTCTGAAATCCGATATTAGGAATTTATTGTTGCCGTCTCTGCATCATTTTCATTTTAATGTCGTACAAGTAAATATCTGCCTCTCAAAATAAAATTTGTTTAAACCCTATTATACTTTAGTTCGATAGATTCAATTTTACCAATAATTTGTTTGGTTTGATTTTTTAAATTTCCGTTTTTGGATAAAATTAAATTGGCTAATTTTTAAATAAATATAGAGGCTTGATACGGCACCAACAAATTTTCATCATCCGACGTGAATCTCGAGGCAATATTTTGAGCGAGAAAGATTAAAATTTAGATAAAAAGTCATCCAGAGCTCCGATTTCTGCAAACTTATAGTCAAACTAACCGACTCGATGAGACGGGTCTAATGATATCAAGGTTAGTCCAATCCGAGTCAGATTAAGCCCATATCAAATCATTAAACTACTCTTAAAGGATTTCTTAACACATTTGAAAGATCAAATGAATGTTGAATTTACCGAATTCATAGTGGAATTAAGTGTCTCAACAAGTCGAATCCAACGAGCCTAAGATTGCTCAATTCTTACATCGTTAAGGTACTCAAATGTTCATCAAACACTATCTGATTGAGGGAAGTTCTCTGAATAGTCTGATTAAAATGATTTTCATTTCTGCACCTAGAACACTATAAGTAGAGCTCCACCCCTCACATCAGGGGGAGGCTGGTGAGAGAACTTGAGGAGAAGAAGCTCGCGTTTATCAACATTTCTATCAACGTCGATTGTCGCGAACCACCACCGATCGTCAGCGACCAACGTCGATCTCCGTCGACCACCGCCAATCACTGCTGACTGGACATCGTCAGTCGGCGTTGTGAGTTGGAAAATCTAGTAACCCTTTCAGCTGAGTGTGTGTTGAATTCTCGTGCAACGCTAAGACAATAATCCATTACTCTACCGTCTTGAATTTTCTAGCACTCACAAGGCTTTTACATACACAACACTCAAAATTTTCATACTTACCTATGTCACATCTAAACTTTCATAATTACAAACATCATCTGAAAAGTAGCACTCATTACGACATTTTAATAGTTAAATTCATCATGTTATCCATAAGTAAAGTGCTACTTATGTAAAAAATGAAAATTTTGGTATGAGATAGGTAAATCTATAAGAGTTAGGTGCTATGTATGCAATTTCCCCCATAAATCTATTTAAACTCGTTGGTGCATACTGAAATGATTAGGATCCTAACTTTTAAATGTGCAATTAAATTAGTAATATAAAAGAATTTAAGCGGAAAAGTAGTTGGCACAGTTCTCGAAGCACAGCGACCACCCGTAATAATAGAAATTAATCTAAATCCCTAAAAAAAAAAAAAAAAAAAGAGATGAAAATTGATTTATGGAATTTGCATGTAAGAGGTCAATGTTAAACCATGTTGAAAACAATTGCATTTACATTCACACAATCAAAAACTTTACGATGCAACATCTTGACATAATATGTGCATGAAAATTGTGTCATATGAGGCGATGGAAAACTAAAATTAACATTTATTATAGAATTGATCGAGAATTGATTATATTTAATTACAAAATAAAATAAATAATTGGCTTATTTATTAAAATATGAAACAAGTATTCATTTATATATTTTTTTTCTTGCTCACATAGTTGTGAATTTAGCTCGAAAATTATTCAATTGCTCAAAAATTCATTCGAATTTTGACCCGAATCAGGATCAGATTGAAATAAAAGAGTCGAGCCATTAGTCAAAATTTTGGATNCTGGTAGAATTGCTGAGATGATGCATCCTATTTAATGTTGCTCATTCCAGTTGAAGTGGACAACAAGTTTTAAACTCTATGTATGTGTCAGCAGGTCAGGCCTTCACCGATGCAACATGAAATATCCGGCCACTTAAAGGCAATCAAAAACATCTATAAACCACAGATTTCTGTGGTAGACTAGAACTAGATTGTTAATACAAATCCAATTAAACAAACATACATGAAAAAAATGGAGTCTGCAGTCAGATCATGGCCAAGCGACATAAAATATACTCCAAAGGCATAGAAAATCAGTTAAATCAATGAAAATGATCAAAATAACCCAGAAATATTGAAAGGTCAATATACAATCCCTTCTCTAAATTTAGACGTAGCCTCTCACTTAACATTTAACTAATAAGCTACCTTCCAAAAGAAAACAACAATTTACAGTGCTATGAAGTTTCAGTAATCTGTGTCATACTGGTCAATATTTGGTTTTGCATTTAATATTTGTAGTTCCAAAAGAGCTATGCGAACAAACACAAAACTGGCTGTACAGAAACAAGGGCATGTGAAGAAGAAAATTTTGATAAAAGTCTTACTCATTTCATTAACACTTTAGCTTATATAGGCCTTACAACATTTACAAATAAACCCCTAGACTTCTTCTATTTACAAAAAGAACCCTACATTACATACAAATCTCAATAGCATGTTCTTGATGAAAAAATAAATAATTGTAAAATAGCCATACAAACAAAGAAAATGCATGCCAAAAAGTAATTTTTACTGACCTGATAAAGATGCGAGTTGACCTCAGCACAGGTTTGATGCAAAGTTTCAAGGGGTGCACCACTAAGCTCAAACTGGCCACCTGGTTCAAGTGAGATGCTTTGCTTTCCCTGTTCAAGAGCATAAATAAAAAAAGTTTGTACGTTTGTTACTAGAATGGAGCAACAAGAATAAAAATAGTTCCGTCCAATGGATCAGAAAGATGTGTTCAAACAAAATGCTATGCTAGGCATTTATTTAGCAGTAAATTTTGTCTTGGGTAGGAGTTCATACAACCATAACATACTTGGGCAACGAATCTTTAAAATTCTGAAAAGGGATAATTACATACATAGCAGTTGAAACATTGCTCTTTATAAAACTAGCACTAAAGTGAATTTTTTTAAACTACCGAAAAGATGTATTTATGCAAGCCAAGATCAAACCAGTGAGAATTTAATAAAAATGAAAAGTATGGGTTGGGGTTTTGTCATGAATTTTGATAATTGGGTGAAAATTTGAAAAATGGATGAAATAGGGTGCTAGATTTGTAAATAACAATGTTTTGAGTGCTCTTTATGTGATTGCCCCTTTTATAAAATGGAAAGCATTAACAAGCCATCTCTATTACTTTCTAACCAGAAAAGATGAAACACCGATTGGTAGCTCATAAAAAAGAGCAGACTGATTAAGATGATCACCAATGAAGTGTTGGGTAATGTGGAGACTCGGTCTATCGAATTTAATTAGCTTCCTAATTAAGTATCTCACCTACCGCTCACCTACCACACCCACCTACTGCTCACCTACCACACTCATCTACCGCTCACCTACCTCCCACCTACCGCTCACATTGTTTCTATAAATAGTATATTTTGGTTTAAAGAAAAAGCTGAGCCAAGCAAAGTCAAGCAAAACCAAGCTAAGTCATTTTGAGAGCTAAGAGAAAGAGAGGAAGAGAGAGAGAGGAAGGGAGAGAAGAAAATAGAGATTTTCTTGTAAACGTCGAGGCGCTCGACGGCGTAATTCCTCGAAGAAATAAATCCTCTGCATCTCCGTGGATGTAGGAAAATTTGCAAAACCACGTAAATCTGTGTGTCGCTCTGGTGTTTTTTCTGCGTGCAATTTTTCTCGTTCGATTTTTCGTTTTATTGTCATCGTTTTTCACAACAACTGGTATCAGAGCCTTGGGTTCGAATCTAAGGAAGAAAAATTGGCGGAGACGAAGTGATGACATCATGGATCAAGAAGTTCAATGGCACAGATTTTGCTTACTGGAGTATGCAAATAGAGGACTACCTCTATGGGAAGAAACTTCATCTTCTGTTACTGGGAAAGCGACCAGAAAAGATGGACGAGGCGGAATGAAATATTTTGGATCGACGGGTTCTGAAGGTTATACGATTAACCCTGTCGAGATCGGTTGCTCACAAAGTCACCAAGGAGAGGACTACAGCAGATCTCATGACAGCATTATCAGGTATTTATGAAAATTCATCGGCAAATAACAAGATGCATCTAATGAAAAAGTTATACAATATGAAGATAGCAGAAGGTGTGTCTGTTACTCAACACCTGAATGATTTCAATACTATCACAAATTAATTGTTGTCTGTTGAAATTGATTTTGATGATGAGATACGTACATTGATATTGTTGGTTTCATTGTCAAATAGTAGGGAAGCCATGAGGATGACAGTTAGCAGTTCTGCAGGTAAATCCAAGCTGAAATATGATGATATTCGTGATTTAATTTTGGCTAAGGAGGTGCACAGAAAGGATTCTGACGAGGCCTCGTGTTCAAGTTCGGCGCTAAATGTTGATTCCAAAGGGAGATCACATGACAGGAACTCAAACAAAGGAAGATCAAAATCAAAGTCTGGTCAGCAGGCAACCTGTTGGAATTGTGGTAAGGCTGGCCACATAAAAAAGAGCTGCAAGAATCATAAGAAGGAGAATGATGGCGCTAATGTTGTAACTGAAGAAATACATGATGCATTATTGCTGGCAGTTCACAGTTCTGTTGATAACTGGATATTGGATTCAGGGGCTTCCTTCCATACATCTTCCCGTCGGGAGTTAATGCGAAATTATGTTGCAGGCAACTTTGAGAAGGTACATCTGGCTGATAGAAAAGCTCTAGACGTAGTTGGGATGAAAGACGTTGATATTGCACTCTATAATAAGAGCAAATGGACATTGCAAAAGGTCAGACACTTTCCTGAGTTGAAGATAAACCTCATCTTTGTTGGGCAGCTCAATGAGGGTGGTCATTCAGTGGTGTTCTCAGATAGCACCTGGAAGGTTACCAAAGGAGCATTAGTAATGGCTCGGGGTAAGAAAACTGACACACTATATATGACTACAGGTTTACTCGGGCGTGGACACATGAGTCAGAGGTGCATTATGGAGAAGCAGAAGAATGTTCATTTCCTGAAAAGTGGTTGAGCATCAAAGCCAGGAAAACTGTACTTTGTACAGACAAATGGTGGAGAACCACAGAGTTATGAAGAAATCTTACAAGATAAGAATTCGAGCAAGTGAAAGCTGACCAAGAAGGAGGAGACGGATTTCCTGCCAGGGAATCAGACTTGGGAGCTGACAGAACTTCTATCAAGGAAGAAGGCATTACACAACAAGTGGGTGTACCGAGTGAAGACTGCGTTTGGTGGCAGTAAGAGGTACAAGGCTGGATTTATTGAAAACGGCTTTCAGCAAGGGCAGGATATTGCTCATGCAGTGGGAGTTGTAAGCAGATATAAGAGTAACCCAGGAAAGAGCTGGGAGGTACAAGGCTACATAACAGTGATATGTCAACTGAGGGTGTTACTCGTGAGAACCTGAAGTTGTGCTTAACTTCAGTCGATCTTCTGGCACGAAGACAGGGGCTTCGAGTTGCAGAGGTGGAGGATATCATGTTTGAGGAAAAGGTCGGTACAGTTAGTACATGATGCAAATAGTAGGTGATGCATCCAGTGTCTCAGTCTCCAAGTGGGAGAATTGTTGGGTAATGTGGAGATCCGATTCACCAAATTTAATTAGCTTCCTAATTAAGTATTCCACCTACCGCTCACCTACCACACTCACATACCGCTCACCTACCACATCCCACCTACCGCTCACCTACCTCCCACCTACCGCTCTCATGGTTTCTGTAAATAGTCTCTTTTGGTTTAAAGAAAAAGCCGAGCCAAGCAAAGCCAAACAAAACCAAGCCAAGTCATCTTGAGAGATAAGAGAAAGAGAGGAAGTGAGAGAGAGACAGGAAGGGAGAGAAGAAAACAAAAATTTTCTTGTAAACTTAGAGGCGCTCGAATGTGTAATTCCTCGAAAAAATAAACCCTCTGCAGCTCCGTGGACGTAGGCAAATTTGCCGAACCACGTAAATCTGTGTGTCGCTCTGGTGTTTTTTCCACGTGCAATTTTTCTCGTTCCATTTTTCGCTTTATTGCCGTCGTTTTTTCACAACATGAAGATGTTCATAAGACATATGGGAAGCATTAACAAGCCCTCTCTATGACATTCTGACCAGGAAAAATTGAAATACCGCTTAGTAGCTTGATGAAGTCACAAAAAAAAGGAAATTTTCATACCTAACACACAATTTTTGTCAATTTATTTGACACTTAAACTTTCATATTTACATGCACAACACTTTGGTGCTTTGAACCTATGTATGAAAAGGAAATAAAATAAAATAAAAATAAATAAATAAATAAACCTAGGTATCAAGAGCTGTATTTCACTTTTAAAAAGTGATAGTACTGTTATTTCTGAAGTGATATAATAGATCTGAGCACTATGTGTGTAAATATGACAATTTAGTTGNAATGCAACATGAAATATCCATCCACTTAAAGACAATCAAAAACATCTATAAACCACAGATTTCTGTGGTAGACTAGAACTAGATTGTTAATACAAATCCAATTAAACAAACATACATGAAAAAAATGGACAGATCATGACCAAGCAACATAAAATATACTCCAAAGGCATAGAAAATCAGTAAAATCAATGAACATGATCAAAATAACCCAGAAATATTGAAAGGTCAATATACAATCTCTTCTCTAAATTTAGACGTAGCCTCTCACTTAACATTTAACTAAGAAGCCAGCTTCCCAAAGAAACCAACAATTTACAGTGCTATGAAGTTTGAGTAATCTGTGTCATACTGGTCAATATTTGATTTTGCATTTAATATTTGTAGTTCCAAAAGAACTATGCGAATAAACAAAAAACTGGCTGTATAGAAACAAGTGCATGTGAAGAAGAAAATTTTGATAAAAATCTTACTCATTTCATTAACACTTTAGCTTATATAGGCCTTACAACATTTACAAATAAACCCCTAGACTTCTTCTATTTACAAAAAGAACCCTACATTACATACAAATCTCAATAGCATGTTCTTGATGAAAAAATAAATAATTGTAAAATAGCCATACAAACAAAGAAAATGCATGCCAAAAAGTAATTTTTACTGACCTGATAAAGATGCGAGTTGACCTCAGCACAGGTTTGATGCAAAGTTTCAAGGGGTGCACCACTAAGCTCAAACTGGCCACCTGGTTCAAGTGAGATGCTTTGCTTTCCCTGTTCAAG
>JXCR01015257.1:0-87856 GCA_002079205.1 Phalaenopsis hybrid cultivar
CTATGGCTAGACCTAGACTACTAAAGAAGTTTCTAGACCTCAACCAAAAGTGAGGTCAACATGATCTTACCTACCAAATATTAGAGGTTAGAACCAATATGTGGAACTTCAAGTTGAGTAAAGAGAAGAGTTTGAGTTTTTAATGGTGAGGGTACCCTTTCTAGTTTTCTAAGACTAGTCTATAGGAAAGTCCTATGGCTAGACCTAGGCTACTAAAGAAGTTTCTAGACCTCAACCAAAAGTGAGGTCAACATATGTAAATTAGGATCTTTTATTGGTGAAACCCCACACTAACTATTTTTAATATTTATATTATTACAAGCTTGAGTTTAGAGGTATTGACTTGAATGGTATGATTTTTGATACTCTAGTGTATTTTGTCTACAATAAGATTTGAAAAATCTCTAAGTAGTTTGAGTTGTTCATTTTCTTTTGGTGGGTTTGATAGTTTTACTAGCTAATATCATTTTAGTCTTTTGTGATTTTCTAACTTTTTAATATTTCTTTTTCTATTTCAAGGTTAAGTGAAATAACTTTAATAGATTCAATCCTTTGCATGCAACACTTAAACTAAATGGTGATCGTAAAACAAATTACAGTTATAAGTCAATTAGTAAATAACCAACATTAATTAAAATCATAAATAAATGCAATAAAAAACACAACCTAGCACTGCGATGCTAAACGCGTAGTGCGGCAACACAATCAAAATGTCATTGTGATGTTAGTAAGGTAGTGTTGTGGTGCTAAGCTATACAAATTGAAAACTTATAGATATTAAAAAGAAAACTATATAACAAAGCAACAAAGATACATTAGAATAATAACAAGCTTAAACACAATTGAAATAGAAGTTCAAACATTTAAATAATATTGTCCAAAGATAATATATTAACATCATTCCCCAACAACGGTGCACAAAACTTGATTTGTGGTGTAGAAGCACACACATTATCATGATAACGTACGTGTATATTAAGTATTATATAGATTTAGAGTCTAAGTATCAATCCCACAAAAAACTATGTTACTTCTTGAATTAATCAAATTATTATCCTAAATGTCTACTCATTTTATCCATTTAAATCAATTTTAAAATTGAGATTGAAAATACAGTTTCTACAATAAAAAATATCTTTATTTCCTTTAATTTTTTAGATAAAAACCTCCCTTAAGTAGTGTTGTGTGTATATTTAAATCTAATGAAACTATGTATATTTTCACCGACAATCGAGAACAAAAATACTCTTTAACCTTTTCTAAGGTCATAAGAAGTATTGAGATTTTTTATTATAAATTAGTTCCCTAAATTAAGTAAAACCCAAAAAATTCTTTGTTATCCTATTGATTGCACTATCCAAGAAGCAATAGTTCTATTCTTCCAAAAAAGTGTGCATTATCTTAGTTGTTCCACAAGATTTTCTTTTGAAACTCAAATATCATAATAAATTTTAACAGATCAATTCACCAAATTCAATGTAAATGAAGCACAAAAAGTTAACACATCAAGATCATATACTCAATTGAATTTAACACTTTAGATAGATCCAAACAATCTACACACACACTTGACAAGAAAATTAAGACTTAGTTTCAAACCATATTTACAAAATATACATGAAAATACATAAAAATATTAAACTAAATACAAGAAAATATAAATAAAACATCATGATCCCAACTGTACATAATGTATTTGCATTTCCTTACTGAGATTCATCAAAGTGCTCCTCAAAATACACTTTGCTTTCACATATACATTTAATGCCCTCTAAAAGTCCTTTTTCCTTTGTTATAACATCCCCCTTTGTCCTACATTAACAAAAATCAACATAAACAATGTCAAAGTACATAAAAATTTGAACAATGTTGGTTTATGACTTAAGTGCACAATGATGTGGTGTTGTGGTGCTCCAATGGGCATTATGGCACAACATTTTAGAGTGATAGTGTTGAACTCCTTGGGTTTTGGACTCTTTTGCTGGGTCCGACTTCTAGGCGCTATAATAGTAGTGCCCCAATGTTGCTATTATGGGTCTCGGTGTTGCTGCATTAACTTTATTATATTACATTGTTACAATACTTTTATCATATTCCATAAATTTCCTGCATGAAACTAAACAAAACACTATAAAAAAAATAAAATAATATAATATTTATTCACAAATACACAATTATTTTTACATATTTTTACACTTAACACTCAATAGAATGAATAAAAAATTAAAGTAAATTAAAACTATCATATTTTGCTTAAAAGTATTATTAGTTCATGTCTATGTCCATAAGAATGACTTAATAGAAAATGTGGTTTATTGCTTATTATTGAAAGGCCATGTCTGCTTATACATCATCTTTTAATATATGGTTGTTTTTGCTAGTCTACTAACTTCTATTTTTTTAATTTTAGATTTTCTTAATGAATTTCAAATATAATTCGAACTAAAGTTAGGTTTAGGGCATGTAGGAATACAATGACTAAGGAATGGTGTGAACACGTGATACTTTGCAAAGCCTGAAGGACTCATTCCTAAAAGAGAACAAATTGAGCAATAAGAAGACCCATAGTCAGATCTTATTCTAGGCTAAGTTACATAAGGGGAGAGCTCGATTGCTCATTTTACATTTCTTCCAAGTTGTACCTTAATACATGGTCACATCAACATTTCCCCATTATTATTATTTATTTTATATATTACGTGTTTATTTAGGTGCGTGTATTTTTCTGTGCACCATACATCAAATATTTTTTTTAGGATTCTTTGACATGTCTATGTATGTGTATGCCATGTTTCTGCCTTATAGGCTCCTACGATTAATTAACTATTATATCTAATCAAATCATCTCAAAGAAAATTTAATAAAAAAATTCAACGAAAATAATTAAATCCCATAGAAAAACTAATAAATAAAATATATTAGAAAATTTAGGAATAACAAATCATTTGTATATACGTATTGATTCATTCCTTATCTTTGGCATTCACATATTACACATAATGACACATTTTGCCTATGAAGATAACTGTCATTCTTAAGAAAACTACTTTAGAAATATCTCTTAAAACTCATCGCATGTATTCCATACATTAGATTACATATCTAGATTTTTAAAATAAAATCAAATAAAACATTTTAAATAAATTTTAGAAACTATAAAATGTTGTATTAGCTAGGTGTTGTGCATACTCATATTTTTAGGCTAATTAATTTATATGGCCGAGTTGCATGTCCCACCATTTTTTTACGATCTGAATAGAACCCTTATCTCATTAATCTGCATATGACCAAACTTTCAGATTATAAGATGTCAGGCGGGTTAGTTGATTACCCTTTTAGGCAAGGTTATAAGTCCAATAAAACCGGACATGATTCACTCTCTGTGTGTTTGATTCTGTAGGCTCATTGTATATCATTAGGTTGGGTTTAAGCTTCCTGCCTTATCAACAATCTTTTTCTATTTGTCTTGGATTATTTAATAGACATAGCTACACTCATCTATATTTAGTTTTCTTATATCTTATTGTTACACATTATTGTGTTTATACTTTGTGTTTAATTATGGATTGTTTGATTGAATTTTATTTTATGTACTATTTTATGTGAATTGCCTCATATTCATGCATTTATGATATGCTCTTAAGATAAGAAAACCTATTTTAAAAACTTTAATAAATTAACTAAGTAATTAAGATCAGTTAGATTTTTTTAATTAAAATTTTTTTCTCACTTTTAAATTTAAAATATTTTTCTACATCTCTAAGATGAAGATTATAATAAAACTTGTAATGCATTAAAGCCCCAAACAATAATGCATTTTTAAAATATACTCAATTTGCACACAAATAGAAGTTCCATTAACCAACAACAGATTATATTTTTTTAATGCAGCTTCTAGTACATGGATAGTTTTTATTTATGATACCAATGGTTCTTTATACATTAGATAGTGGTGATCCTATCCCATATAATATTGTAAGTCTAGCTGAATAATTTTGGCTATATATAATTATTCTATCTTTTTTTTCTCATTTGTTACCCATTCTTATACTACTAAAAGTTATAATCTCTACATGTTTCTAATTCAATACCAAAATTTTATCCATCCATGATTTTTTTTTTCATTCTTCAATTTGATTTCAAAAGAATAGTTTTTTTATAGAAAAATTCATATTTGTTGATTGAATGTCTGATAGCTATGGTGGGTTCAGCACCTTCTTGGTTAAGTGGTTTAAAGTTTAATAGCCTAGAATGACATTTCCATTAAATCATAATTATTTCTGCTTAATTTTCTTTTATTCATACCATTATCCATCACTTCTTTGAGCATTATATTATTTTTATGTCTTTGATGATTTAATAAATTTTATTATATAATTTTTTTATGTAGAGAGATAGTTGCCTCATTTAGATCTGATAATTCGACCATTACCATATGGATGACCAATTCCAAAGCATAGACTACTATATCAAAATAATAATGTTTAAATCATAGTTTCCCTTAATGTAAACCTAAGCAGACAAAATAAAAAACATATATTTTTTATTAGGAGTACCATTTATAAGTGTTTTTTAGTGTAATTATCTTAGGAATCCTAGAATTTTTGGTAGATGATGTGCCCCTAGTGCGTGTTATTTTCCTGCATGTTTTATGTAAATTTAAATTCCCAGTAACAGTGTCAAAAACTTGACCTGTCTCGAAATTACACAGTAATTTAGCTTCCAAAATATGGCAAAAAACTTGACTCAATTTATATTTAGTGGTTAAAATCAAAATGTTATAAAATTTGTAAAATAGTTCACACACTAATGGTTCTATGCAAGTGCACGTATCACTTCAAGTAATATAGGATTTTCTTTAAGAACCTCAGCATCGATCCCACAGAGAGCGCAATAAGAAATCTCTTATGCTAATTCTAGTCTACTACTATCAAGTTTTAGTTTGGAAGATTGAAATTTTTATGATAATAACATAAATCACTATATTCAAACTATAAAAATTTAAAGTAAGACAAGTTAAAATTGGTTTAATGAATGCTAATAGAAATGTAATTAAAAGAACTAAGTTTACTAAACTAATTTTTAAACTTCAAAGTTAAATTTAGTAAGACTAAACAAAGTTTTGTGATGAAGAGTTCAAATTTAAGAAAGCATTCTTCCCCTTTACAATGAGTACATGGTTAGTGAAGTAATTCAAATCATTTAAAATTGTATTGTGTCAAATAGGAGGAGTTTTATTCTTTACCCTCTGTCAAGTGCATAAAAAACATTGACTAATCTAGAGTTTAGTCCCTAATTATGTGGTTAGGTTGGGAGGATAACGACTCTCACTCTAGAGCTCTCACTTCTCCCTCGCTTGAGAGCTAACATTCTCACATTAATTTCCAATCAACTGGACAAAATTGGGGATTTTAATCTGTCACCTTAAAATCTCCAATTTTGCATCCAACAAAGTATATTTTCTTATTTATTTGCATTCAATCCCATGGATTACATTCTTACCCATAAAATTGAATGTGACTCTTACCTTATTGTAGAAAGCATAACTATTTCGGATCTAATATTTCTCAACAAATTCTAACCTTTCAATTGACCAAATCAAAAAGTAAATGAATATTAGAGTTCAAATCATCAAAAATTATTGACATTTAAAACCGTATAAAACAAAATTAATTCTTCACAAAACCAAATCTTATTATAAGGAGAATGATAAAGAAGACTACTCAAAATTCATGAGAAAGATACGACAGAACATGGATTTCATATAAAAAAATAAGTTTATAAAATAAAGAAAGAAAAGAACACAACTTATCTCGCACTCCTTCCCAAGCAAATCCCTAGAAGTTCCCTTTAAGCACTTTCTCTATTTGCAATCACACTCAATTCTCTCCTAGAAATGTAATGAAGAAGAAATCTCTCACCTTCTCTCTCCTTTTACAACCCTAAAAGAAAATTCCCTCCTCTCCAAAGCCTTCCTCTCACTATCACGCCACACTCATGCCCTACACTGCTCTCCTTTTTTAATTAGGGGCTGCCTCCTTTCAAAAAGAATTCAAAATTTCCTCCCAAATTTTCATCAAAAGTCACACCTTTTGAATCCCAAAAAATATGTCAATTCATTCAAGAGATATATCCCTTCATTAAAGAGTCTTTCAAACTATCTAGATGTATTGAATCACTCCATGGGGCATTTGAATCATTTGGAGCCTTCAAAATCCGCTCAAAATTCCTCCAGAACCGTCTTAATCTATCTTATATCGTCTCTGGCTCTCCTAACGCCAGTTCTTGCACCTCAGGCTCCAGTTCTATGGATTTTGGCACCTCTGGCGCCTGTTCTCTAAATTTTGGCACCTCAGGCGCCACCTTGCAGCAGCTCCACTGTTTGGCTCCATTTCAGCTATGTTTCTCCCCATTTCAGTTGTGTTCACTCCTAATAGATATACCTACAAAATAATCATGAAAACAACCTTTCTTTAAAGTGTAATTTTATTTGAAAAACATATGAGAAATGTAAAATAGATTAAGCATAGAAATACATATCAAAATGTGTCAAGTCAAAATTTTCTTTCTTGCTCATTTTTGCTCCAAATTGAACCATTTTTGCTTCATTTTCTCCAAAATTCTATTTCTTATACCTGAAACCAAAAATATGCAAAATAACTTCCTTTAAAGTGTAATATCATTAAAAATCATTAAAATTGAGCATAAAATATATATAAAAAGTAGGTAATTTTTAGGCGTGTCAAAATCCCCCAAACTTAAACGTTACTTGTCATCAAGTGACTTTTTTACTACATAAAACTATGACTTAGGATAGAGATTAATTTATAAACTTCTATACTTTAGTTTAATAAATAAAATTTTATAATTTAAGAAAAACTTTTAATAACTTAGATTAAAACTATAAGTATAAGAATACTTAGTAATCAAATCTAAGATTTCTGAGTCTCCATTCATTTCAAGAAGAACTGTAATTTGTCATATCAAGGATACTTAGAATATCCATATAAAAAAGAATTTCATGAAAACTTTACTATTAATGGTGCTAATACTCAAATATAAGTTTAGAAAAATGTAATAAAGACTTTTCCTCAAGCTGATTCAAGTGAAGCCAATTTTTTATTAGGCATCTCCTCATGTTTCTCCTCACATTTATTATTATTATTATTATTATTATTATTATTATTATTATTATTATTATTATTATTATTATCTATTATTATTATTATTATTATTATTATTATTATTATTATTATTATTATTATTATTATTATTATCTATTATTATTATTATTATTATTATTATTATTATTATTATTATTATTATTATTATTATTATTACTTATTCTGTATCTTTCCAATCCTTTCTTTTTTTTTTCTTTTTCAAGTGAAGATTACTATATGCAGATAACCTTTAATAATTTTGAACTTTACTATCCTCTTCTTAAAGTTAAAAATTTTTACATTTCTTCACTTTATAAATTCATATTAATTTTGATGATTTTTCATAAAGTCTCATTTTTTTCTTCTTACATAAAACTCTAAGATTCTTAATACTTCAAAAATACAATTTTCTTTACTTTAAATAGAAAAACATAGTCTAATCCTTTCAAACCAAATATCTTTAACTTTAGAATTGACCTTCGTTATTAATTTTTTTTACCTAAATTTACCATAATATTTACAAACATAAATATAGTCATTTAAAGTTAAACTCTAACATCCAAGGTCATGCTAAATTAATTTTAAAAACATAGTTAATTGAGATAAATAAAGTTTAATTTACTTCTTTTTAAAAGAAATTTTTCTTTCCCCAAAACTTTAAATTTTAAATATTTTACACTTAATTCCATTAAATTTAGCAGGAAGAAAAAGTAAAAATTGAATCAACTAACTAATACAACATCCTATCAAATTCATATACGTGCATAATCATGATAGAATGACTGCAGGAGAAATTAAATATAGCATAAAACATACTTGCAATAACATTAAACTAAAAGGAAGTATAGTAACTTTAAAATTTATTTTTCTTCCTACCCCCAAACTTGATTTTAAACATGTATAACATTCAATACAAAAAATGTAAGTAGGAAGAACAATAATTTAGAAATTCTATCTATCACGAACATCTACAAGTATTCATCCGGACATAATAATAAGCAATAGAAAGTAAGTGTAAAATAAAATATGCTCCATAAAATGGAAGGAAAGGTCTAACAAGCAGACAGGTATCGACATAGGAATATATATATTTATGTGTTCTCCAAATCTTTACATTATTGTAACACAAATACAAACACACATTATAAATGAGGTCAATTCTTCCTTTAACTCATTGCATCTCACTAACTTACTTCCAAATTCTAACAGAATCACTACACATATATATTGGGTACTTATAAATAATTTTATATATTATAATCCCAAAGAAAAGATTATTTCTTATATATTGGCTCTGGAGCACCAACCCCAGATATCACCATATCCCTTAATTAAGCGCCTCTAATAGTTATAAAGATAGTGTAAATTCATCTATATGTTACTCATCAAATAGGTTAGCTACTCCTATTAAATGAAAACAAAGTTAGAGAAAAGAAGTAACGAAATTGAGATGGAATTATAACTGTTAAAATTAATAATGTCTCTTGTAAAACTTAAGTTCGAGTGAGACCTGAGTCATAGTGTACTCGTCACTCCAACTACTACGAGAGAATATATAAGTCTAGCCATAATAAAAAGTTAAGGAATCACCTCCCTCATGACACACAAAAATCATATCAAACCACTAACAATCCAAGCATCCACCAATTATCAATCAAATTGATCAATCCACTCTAAATCAAACACAATATAGCACTAACAATCATATCTCTCAAGCACAATAAATCAAACCACACTGATAACTATGGTTTGCCTCCCTTAAAGCACTTTGTTTAGCATCATCAACCCAATAAATGATTCCACCTGGATCAAAATTTTATTTAAGTAATCCTTAATCAATCACCTAATCTTTTCCAGATCCAAGGATACTACAATGTTCTAAAATTTAAAATTTTCTTTCAGCTCTTCCTTTTTAGATTGATTCATATCCTCATTCCTCATATTTCTTTCTAGATCCAATATTCTTCTAGTGATTTTCTCNTCCAAATTTTTATATTATTGTAATATAAACACAAATACACATGATAAATGAGGTCAATTCTTCCCTTAACTCATTGCATCTCACCAACTTACTTCAAATTTCTAACGGAACCACTACACAGATATATTGGGAACTTATAAATGATTTTATAGATTTTAATCCCAAAGATAAGATTATCCCTATTACATTAGTTCATGTGCACCAACCTCAGACATCACTTTATCCTAATAATTAAGCACCTCTAGTAGTTATAAGGTTAGTGTAAATTCATCCACATGTTAATCATCAAATAGGTTAGCTACTCCTATCAAATGAAAACAAATTCAGAGAAAAGAAATAACAAAATTGAGATGGAATTGTCGTTGTTAAATTTATTGATGCCTCTTGTAAAACTTAAGTCTAAGTGAGACCCGAGTCGTAGTGGACTAGTCAATCCAACTACTACAAGAGAATATATAAGTCTAGCCATAATAAGAAGTAAAGGAATCACCTTCATCATGACACACAAAAAACTAATCAAACCACTAGCAATCCAAAATTCTACCAATCATCAACCAAACTAATCATCCGCACTAAAGCAAACACAATACAATACTAACATTCATAACTCTCAAGCACACTAAATCAAACCATACTGATAACTAGGGTTGTCTGTCATAAAGGGTTTGTTTAACATCGTCAGCCGACAAATTATTCCACCTGGATCAAAATTCCATTTATCAATCACCCAATCTTTTCCAGATTAAGGGATTCTTACAAAGTCCTTGAATTTAAAATTCTCTTTCAGATTTTTCTTTTTAGATTGATTCATATCATTGTTCTTCATATTTCTTTCTAGATCCAATATTCTTCTAGTAATTTTCTCCATTTTCATATTAATATCATCCTTAAATTTTATAAGAAATGGATCTTTATAAGATACTTCATGCTTGAATCAGATTCTCTTTAGATAATTCAAATTCTGGATCAAATTTATATAGGTTACTCTTTTATTCAGGGTTGTCTTTCAATTCTTCCCCTTGGTACTAAGTAAATCATAGAAGTGTTCTTTCTATATTTATCTTAGTTGAGGAAACAGGTTTTCTAATTCCTTGGGAATTTTTTCCATTGCTGTTTAATCTCTTTATCCTCATTTTTCAACTCAAAGTTCTTTTGAAACATATCCTCTAATTCTCTTCTAAATATTAGTTCAATAATTTTAAATTGCTCATCATTCATCTCCTTAGGGTTTATCTCAGGGTCACTAAGTAAAATCTCTTTGGAGTAACTATTAATTGCATTAATAATCAGCTCTAGTTGGTTTTTATATTTCTTATTGTGACCTCTTGATTTTCCAGCTCACTCTTTTGACTTTCCAACAGACCCGCCAATTGAATCACATCCTCTTCTAACAATGACTCATTTTCCTCATTGAGTGGGTTGGAGTTAAATCCATGAGGAAAAGAAAGTTCATTATTATAATAGCCATGATTATTCCAACTGCATGTCCTATTGAGTTGATTATCTTCCCAAAATTGGTCTTCTCCTCCAAAATTATTATTCTAGTTAAAATTCAAATGATTTTCCCAACCTAGATTATAATAATTGAAATAATAATTATGTATCTCATGGCTAGTTTCAAAATAGTTAGGCTCAATCAATTGTCCGAATAAATTTTCTTTAATAAATAGGGTCCTTGAGGATAACTTTCTATGTATTGATCTAACTTCCTCTCAATATCTGCAACTTTAAAAATTAAAATAGTGAGCATATCTTCTTGAAAATTTTGTACACTCTTGGGGTTTACTCTTTCAAAGCTAGTAGCATTATAATCTAAATCTGAATATTCATTATATCATTGATATGTCATTTCTACATTAAATTCATGGAGTCTTTTCAAATCTCTCCCAAAAGTTCTCTCCAAATCTGACCTGTAAAATTGAATGTCTGCAACTCCTGAACTACGCATACAAATCTAAAGACTTAACTAATAGGACTGATATAAAAAATATTTTTAGTATTTTGGACTTTCTTTAAATTAAACACATAATAATTAAAAACATTATATAATAATACTATAAATTCCAAATCTCAGTCTTACAGTTTAACTAAAATTCTCCTAAAGTTCTTACCGTAGCTTCCCCAGCAACGACGCCAAAAAATAGATGTGTTCTTAATGTGTACTGTTTTTTTGCGTGTTTTATGTCAATTTAAATCCCCAGTAACAGTGTCAAAAAATTGACCCATTTCGAAATTAGATAGTAATTTAGCTTCTAAAATATGGACAAAAATTTGACCAATTTATATTTAGCGATTAAAATCAAAATGTTATAAAATATATAAAATAGTTCACACACTATTGGTTCTATGCAAGTGCATGTATCGCTTCAAGTAATATAGGGCTTTCTTTAAAAACACACTATTGATCCTACAGAGAAACGCAATAAGAAATCCCTTAGTCTACTACTATCAAGTCTTAATTTGGAAGATGGAAATTCTTTTGATAATAACATAAATCAAAATATTCAAACAAAAAAAAATTAAAGTAAGAAAGACAAGTTAAAATGAGTTTAATGAATGCTAACAGAAATGTAACTAAAATAAATAAGTTTACTAAACTAATTTCTAAACTTCAAATTTAAAGTTAGTAAGAATAAATAAAGTTTTGTGATGAAAAGTTCAAATTTAAGAAAACATCATTCCCCTTTACAATGAGTACATGGTTAGTGAAATAACTAAAATCATTTAAAATTACATATAAAAATATATTGTGTCAAATCGAAGCAATCCTTTTCTTTACCCTCTCTCAAGTATATAAAAAATATTGATTAACCTAGAGTTTGGTCCCTAATTCCGTGGTTAGGTTAGGAGGATACCAACTCTCACTCCAGAGCTCCCACTTTTCTCTCACCTGATGACTAACAATCTTGCATTAGTTTCCAATCAATTGGACCAAATTGGGGATTTTAATATGTTACTTAAAATCTCCAATTTTGCATCCAATAAAGTATATTTTTCTATTTATTTGCACTCAACCCATGTATTACATTCTCAACCATGAAATTGAATGTGACTCTTACCTTATTGTAGAAAGCATAGCCCTTTCGGATCTTATATTTCTCAACAAATTTTAACCTTTCAATTGAACAAATCGAAAAGTAAATGAAAATCAAAATTCAAATCATCACAAATGATTGATATTTAAAACCGTATAAAACAAAATCAATTCTTCACAAAACCAAATCTCATTGTAGGGAGAAGGATAAAAAAGACTACTTAGAATTCATGAGAAGGATACAAAAAAATATGGATTTCATTTATAAAAACAAGTTTACAAAATAAAGAAAGAAAAGAACACAACTTAGCTTACACTCATTCCCAAGTAAATCCGTAGAAATTTCCTTTAAGCACTTTCTCTCTTTACAATCACACTCAATTCCCCCCTAGAAATGTAATAAAGAAGAAATCTCCCACCTTTCCTCTCCTCTTACAATCCTAAAAGAAAATCCTCTTCTCTTCAAAACCTTCCTCTCACTCTCACACCATACTAATGCCCTAGACTCCTCTCCTTTTTAATTAGGGGCTGTCTCCTTTAAAAAAGAATTCAAAATTCCCTCCCAAATTCTCTCAAAAAGTCACACTTTTAAATCCCAAAAGACATGTCCATTCATTCCAGAGACATATCCATTCATTAAAGAGTCTTCCAAAGTGTCTAGATGTATTGAATCATTCCATGGGGCGTTTGAATCATTTGGATCCTTCAAAATCTGCTCAAAATTTGTCCCGAACCACCTTAATCCTTCTTATATCGTCTTTGGCACCTCAGGAGCCAGTTGTCTAGATTTTGGTGCCTATGGTGCCTGTTCTCTCGATTCTGGCACCTCTGGCACTAGTTTTGGTGCCTCAGGCGGCACCCTACAACAACTCCACCATTTTGCTCTGTTTGGCTCTGTTTCAGCTCTGTTTCTCCCCATTTCAGTTGTGTTTCACTCCTAATAGATATAACTACAAAATAAACATGAAAAAAACATTTCTTTAAAGTGTAATTTTATTCAAAAATATATGAGAAATGTAAAGTAGATTAAACATAGAATGACAAATCGAAATGTGTCAGGTCAGAATTTTCTTTCTAGCTCGTTTTTACTCCAAATTGCACCATTTTTGCTTCATTTTCTTTAAAAGTCAATTTCTTGTACCTGAAACTAAAAATATGCAAAATACCTTCCTTTAAAGTGTAATATCAATAAAAATCATTAAAATTGAGCATAAAATATATATGATAAGTAATTTTTAGGCGTGTAAGTAGACTAATTAACTTAGGTTCTCTACTTGATTTGACTTGATCTTAAATGATATGACCTCTCATGAGCATTTAAGATGGAATCTCTCTGCTTGTCTTATTCAGTAGAATTTTGCTTATGATACGAAAATAATCATATCCTTACTTTTTTCCCACAAAAAAAAAAAAAATCAAAGTACCTCCATACTTATGTGTAAGAAAGATCTCTCTACAAGAAGCAAGAGAGAAATGGTGGTTTGTAAGTGTATTAGAGTTCAAAAGCATGGACACGATGTAAGTATGAGTATGTAAATACATATTACATTAAAGATAAGGTTCCAAGAGACGTCCTTTGGAATGTTCTTGAGAAGAAAGGTGTTGATATGACTTATATTCAAATCATTAAGGATATGTATACTAAAGATGTTACTTGTGTTCGAACTGACGGAGGATTAACCAAATATTTTCCTATTTCTTTTGGATTACATCAGGGATCGGCTTTAAACCCATATCTTTTTTGCTTTAGTTATGGATGGTCTTACTGGACATTTACAGGAGGATGTACTTTGGTGTATGCTTTTTGTTGATGATATCCTTCTTGTAGATAAGACGAGAAAAAACCCAGGAAAAACTTGAATCACAATGGTCTACATTGGAGTCTAAAGGCCTTCATTTAAGTAGAACTAAAACTGAATACATGGAATGTTGTACATTGGAGTCTAAAGGCCTTCGTTTAAGTAGAACTAAAACTGAATACATGGAATGTAATTAGTTGTAATAATAGCTATAGTGCCAAAAGTGTGACTTTGGGTGATCAAATTATTAAAAGGTGCGAACGATTTAGATATCTCGGGTGAAGGTCTACATTGAAGTCTAAAGGTCTTCGTTTAAGTAGAACTAAAACTGAATACATGGAATGTAATTTTAGTAGTAATAGCTCTAGTGACAGAAGCGTAACTTTGGGTGATCAAATTATTAAAAAGTGTGAATGATTTAGATATATCGGGTCTGTTATTCAAAGCGATGATGATATAGATGGGGATGTTAATAGTAAAATTCAATTTGGTTGGTTGAAACAGAGGATAGCTTCAAGCCTTTTGAGTGATAAAAAAGAACCGCTTAGACTGAAAGGAAAATTTTATAAGACAGTGGAGTGACCTACAATGCTCTATGGCGCTGAATGTTGGCCTTTAAAAGAGAAGCATAGTACTACGTTAAGTGTTACCGAGATGGGATTGATTAGGTGGTTGAGTGGATTTACACTTAGAAAAAAAAAGGCAAAATTAATATATCAGTGATAGGGTTGGTGTAGCTCCAGTGATGGACAAAATTAGAGAGAGTCGTCTTAGATGGTTTGTTCACATTAAATGTCAACTATTTGAGGATCTGATTTGGAGAGTAGATGTTTTAGATTCAACTTATGTTAAGAAAGACAAAGGTAGACCTAGGAATACTTGGGGCTTATTGTAAAAAAAATGATATTAATTTATTAGAACTAAATGAAAATATGACACTAAATAGGATGCAATGGAGAAAAAAAGATTCATGTAGCTGATCCCACGTAGTGGGATTAAGGCTTTGTTGTTGTTGTTGTATGTGAATACATATATAGCAATATATGTTCTATATCCTGTCTGTAACTTATCTATATTAAGACAAACATGTATTAAAATACTCAACAACACATAATGTGTCTATGCATTAACATGCTTTATTTCTTTTCAAAGAAGCATTATTATCTGATTTTAGCTTATATTCTCTTGATATATTAAGGGTCTACTTGGGGAAATTACAACTTATTAAAAAGTAGTTGTGAAGCTGTTGAATGATAATCTGATACTCAAAAAGTTACGGTGACTATTACAATTTTTTTTAAAGTCAAACCACAACTAGAAAACTGCCACCGTACCTAGATAGAAGTGGTGTGAAAGCACAGATTTCAGCGACAATTTTTTGAAAAAATTGTCAAACCGCAGTTTACCCAAACAGACAAAGCTACGATGCAGTGACGCACCGCCACCATATCGCCGCCTCAAACAAACCCTATGTTAGATTGTAATTAATATTATTTTATTATCAATATCCTAAATCAATATTATTTTATTCTCAATATCCTAAATCAATATTATAATACCATACAAATAATGTATAATCTATAGACCTTGAAATCATAAGTTGAGTTTAAAGAAAACTTACTTATACCTCCCATAATATTCCATGGTTTAAACTTAGGAGCTTCTATAACTATTAGCTAGAGTCCTTTTACAAAAAATCCCATGAGATAAGAGAATTTAGGGTCTATTTGGGGCAGCTACAACTTATTAAAAAATAGCTGTGAAGCTGCTGAAAAGTAATCTGATGTTCAAAAAGCTGCGGTGGCTATTATAATTTTTTTTTTTAAATAATCACAGCTAGAAAGCTGCCATCACACTTATCTAGGACCGGTGAGAGAACATAAATTTCAGTGATAGCTTTTTGAAAAAGATGTCAAAACGCAGTTTGCAGTACAATGAATCATGTTTATCATGATTGAGGATAACAAAATTTATTAAAAAACACTCAAGCTTCCATGTATCATCTAGTATAGGTTACTTCATAAAACATTTCTAATTCTAGGTGTTCTTTTTAATCCTTTATCACCTTATGTTATTCTCCCATATCCTATAATTTTTAATCTTTTCAATAAGATTTCTTCATGCATTGTTTATTGTATCATATTCAATCATAAATAATCAACAAATATTATCATTAACTTTTAGGGACAATGAATGGAGAAAACTAACATTATAGTATTTTATCATATCCTGAGCACATATGCTTTGCAATTTTTAAAACAAAAAAGGATTTGTGAAGAAGGCCAAGGAGCTCCTATGATTGAATTTTGCTAAGTATTTGTGGTAACTTATGAGACTATTAAGATTAAACAAATATATAAATTTTGATCTGATGAAAAATTTAAATTATGTTTTCTTAAGAAAAAAATAAAAGATAAATTTTTATATTTTCTATCATCAAGGGGCATGCAAAGTAAAATTTTTCAACCTAAATGGCGACATAAAAATTCTGCACTCACCGACCATAATAAGCCAAATCCTGCTGCAAATAACCCAAGTTCCTATAGGGTCATCAGCTATTTCCCACCTCAATGATGGCGAGAACGCCGGCCGACGCTCACAGCTCCACCACCGCCGTCCAGGCAACAAATGACGATGCCACCGCTAGTAAATTGTATGCTTCTTATGGTTTTTTATTCTCTCATTCATGATTTTCTGGAATTAGATCAAAATCAAATGAGAATACCTAGACCGATACGTAGGATTTTTGAAGTCCAATTTATTCCTTGTTATTGCGGTAGTTACATTTTTTTTTGGCGCATTCAGAAGTAATTCACGAGGTCTTCAATTATGGACGTCTTGGACTGAATTCTCCAGTTTTTTAAGGAATTTATAATTGACGTTTCCGCAAATGCTCAAAAACTTCCTTTTTAACTGTGAAGGTTGACAGTGTTTCATAAAATCCATTAGGAGACTTTATAGAAGGTTTTGAGAAAAATCATGGTTTAATTTTAGTATTTTATGGATAAATTTTGCGTAAATTTACCAGATGTATATTTAGTGAAGGAAAGCCTATCTGGCTGTGGACTATGGATGAGAGTCTTTTTCTCATTAAACTATGGGGCAATCGTACATAATTCTTTGGGCTTGATAATTTGTGATGAGGTCAATATGGAGTGAGGAAAGTTCGAAACTTTGAAGGTTGTACCTAAGAGAAGTAGCGGAAATGAAAGTTTCTGGCATAATATTTGTTTATTAAATTATCGATTAGAGATTTAATATTATGGTGAAAAAATTATTTGACTGTTTGTTCAATGTTGATAGCCTAACGTAACTACTGAAAACAGGCCTTGGCTTGATGATTTTTTGTTCTTTTTTAATATGGTGAACCACACAGATCCCCTATTTCTGTGAATTCTCGCGTCGTGCCCATTTAACAGGAAATGTCTTGATAATGGAAGTAATTTGTGCATTTTAAAGATCTATGGTATCTTTCTTTGCTAATGTAAAGCAGAGACAATTATCTACTCTAGAGTTTGCAGTGTTCATTCATTTTATTCTTTAGTGTGGCCTTAATCTGCTCATCCATTTTCTTAAACAATTGCACTGTTTATTGTTCAATAGAGAAATGTACCCTTATATTTTGTTCCATTCTATAATTTATGTACAGGTCNCATATTTTCTCTATTTCAAGTAGATACATTTTTTTCGTAGGTCTTATTAAACAGTCTATATTTGTTTTAAACATTTGTCGTAGTGGCAGTGAAATTTTCTTTTCTTATAGTTTTATAATCATCTAAACCTAATTTATGGGAAATTGATGTAATTGTTTTTTTGTTCCATATCTTCTTATTCTTTATTTTCATAATATGCAGTGCAATAATNTTGCTCAATTGGATTGTAGGTATGTTCTACATATTTTCTCTATTTCAAGTCGATACGTTTTTTATGTTGGTCTTATTAAACAGTCTATATTTGTTTTAAACATTTGTCATAGTGGCAGTGAAATTTTATTTTCTTATAGTTTTATAATCAACTAAACCTAATTTATGGGAATTGATGGAATTGTTTTTTTGTTCCATATCTTCTTATTCTTTATTTTCATAATATGCAGTGCAATAATTTAAAATGGATGTGGCTTGCATTTGAAGGAGAATGTGACAAGTATTGTAATTTTAATTGCAACTGACACATGATGTCTTCGGGCATGGGATTTTAGTGTAACCAAATAATGCAATGTATGAAGCTAAATAAATTAGTTTTAGCATCTCACCGNGGGGAATGGGATTTTAGTGTAACCAAATAATGCAATGTATGAAGCTAAATAAATTAGTTTTAGCATATCACTGTTTCAAAGAACATCAATTAAGACAAATACTAGTTTTTTTTTTTTCCCGCGTAGACTTAGAAATGTTAGAAATTCAAACTAAATGATTATTTAATGATTACTCAGATAAAGAAATTCAAATAAAATTAAATTACTACCAAAACCCAGACATCGTTTAAGGCTCGCTTTACCCAAAAAAAAAAAAATCTTTTGTAATGAAGTGGACTAGAATTAATGCACTTAGAAAACAATATCTAAATAGTTTCACTTGGACAAATTTTGAAGGAATTAGAGTTCAATCAACCATAAAAAANCGTTTCAAAGAACATCAATTAAGACAAATATTTTTCAAATAAAATTAAATTAATACCAAAACCCACACATCGTTTAAGGCTCGCTTTACCAAAAAAAAAATCTTTTGTGATGAAGTGGACTAGAATTAACGCACATAGAAAACAATATCTAAATAGTTTCACTTGGACAAATTTTGAAGGAATTAGAGTTCAATCATCCATAAAAAAAATTGGATAGAATAGAAAATTAATATTTAGAGAATATTATTGTTTGTCTTAAACTTTTTATAAACATCGAAACCATAGAGCTAGTTGTCTCTAATTTTTTTTAAAGTGGTTTTAATGTTATGCTATGTTTTTAGATAGGAGATTGGCATGAATACAATCTACTAAATATGGAGTGATTATCATAGAATCAATAGTATTGAATCAACGACAAAGTACTCAATATCATAAACTCGTGAATTTTATCTTAACTTGAATCTTGATCTCCACAGTATGGATATGCATAAGAAAGGCATATCATGTTAGGAAATAGANCATAAAAAAAATTGGATAGAATAGAAAATTAATATTTAGAGAATATTATTGTTCGTCTTAAAATCTACTATTTATAAACATCGAAACCATAGAGCTAGTTGTCTATAATTTTTTTTAAAGTGGCTTTAATGTTATGCTAAGTTTTTAGATAGGAGATTGACATGAATACAATCTACTAAATATGGAGTGATTATCGCAGAATCAATAGTATTGAATCAACGACAAAGTACTCAATATCATAAACTCGTGAATCTTATCTTAACTTGAATCTTGATCTCCACAGTATGGATATGCATAAGAAAGGCATATCATGTTAGGAAATAGATGAAACTTATGTAAATGCCGAAAGCGGAAAGCCTAAACTGGAAACAAAAAGTGAAGACCAACATACAAAAAACACAACTTTTATTCATGTTTACTTAATTGATGGTTGTCATATTATCATCGTTGTAGATTTCTTTATGATTTATTTATGAAGAAAATACAATTCCACGTTCAACATATGATGACACAACTTCTCATTATAAACAAAAATCCAGAGCAATTGAAAAAGTAAACAAATTTCTAAAGCACTCTTGATGAAATATTGATAAATGTTGGATTCAAGAGCTCTTTGCCAACTTTTAAACCCTTATAGTGACACTACTACGAAGGTCGACCTATGACTAATTTGCTAGTGCATTTTCCTTATTGGAGAAAAGCTTGACCTTACAACTTAACATATAACACTGTAGGTTTGATAGTTCTCGCATTCAAGAGCTACAAGGATCAAAGTCGCATATCATGCGAACTAAGGCTATGTGAATGTTGTTATTGGAACATTGAAGGGATTCCACATCAATCTGTTTAATTTAGAGAGAAAGTATAACTTTAATGAATTAAACTTTTGATATTCATATAGCAATTCTTATTATATGAAATTTGTTTCTTGTAAATCAATTTATTAATCATCCCATAAAGTTATGTTATGCTCGCACACAAGCTTTCCTTGGAATCCATTTTTAGTAGTGGACATAATTTCATCAAACTGTTTAAGGAACAAGGTGTGTAAAATGCTCTGACACAGCATTGGATGTGAATTCACTAGTAAGGGATGATAGATGAGAAGAATCCAATGCACTGACAATTGTTTTTTGAAATAGTGTCAAATCAAACGTCCAAGAATGTACCATTGCAATACCTCATAAGTGATAATCTTAGTGTTTTGCATAATTTTAAATGATCCTTCCATAGAAAAGAAAATTTGGTTAGGAAGTTTTCTTTGTTTATTTCACCATTGAGTATTTAAAATTCAAAATTATCAAGAAAAGAGTTGAAAATTATTACAACAACAACAACAACAACAAAACCATCATCCCACTAAGTGGGTTCGGCTACTTGAATTCCTTTTCTCCACTGTGTCCTATTTTCATTTAATTCTAATAAATTAAAATCATTTTTTATACAATATGCCCAAGTTTTCCTAGGTCTCCCTTTGCCTTTCTTAACATAAGTCGAATCTAAAACATCTACTCTTCTAATTGGATCATCAGATGGTCGACGTTTAATGTGACCAAACCATCTAAGGAGACTCTCTCTAATTTTGTCCGTCACTGGAGCGACACCAAACCTATCACGGATAGGGTAGAGGTAGACCACTATTCATTTCTCATTTAGTCTTTAAGTGTAAAGTCACTCATCCACCTAATCATTCTCATCTCGGCAACTCTTAACTTAGTTTTATGCTTCTCTTTTAAAGGCCTACGCCATGAAGCATTGCAGGTCTCACAATCATCTTATAAAATTTTCCTTTCAGTCCACACGGTAATTTTCTATCACACAATGGGTCTAAGCATTCCTCCACTTCAACCAATCAACTTGAATTTTACTAATAACATTCCCATCAATATTACCATCACTTTGAATAATAAACACGAGATATCTAAAGCGTTCACATCTTTTAATAATTTGATCACCCATAGTTACATTTCTGTCGCTAGAGTTACTACTACTAAAATTACATTCCATGTATTCAATTTTAGTTATACTCAAACAAAGACCTTTATACTCCATAGTAGACCTCCATAATTCAGGTTTTTTTTTGAGTCTTTTCTCGTCCTATCCACGAGAAGGATATCATCAACAAAAAACTTACACTGAGGTGCATCCTCTTGTAAGTGTCCGGTAAGTCCATCCATAACTAAAGCAAAAAGATATGGGCCTAAAGTCAATCCCTGATGATGTAAACCAATAGGCATAGGAAAATATTTGGTCAATCCCCTTCTGTTCGAACACAAGTAATTACTCTTGTATACATATCTTTAATGATTTGACTATAAGTCATATCAACATCTTTCTTCTCAAGAACTCTCCAAAGGATATATTTTGGAACTTTATCGTAAGTTTTTTCTAAATCAATAAAAATTATATGTAGATCCTCCTTATTATCTCTGAACTTCTCCATCAAACCTCTCAATAAATGTATAACTTCCATAGTAGACCCGCCCGACATAAGTCTAAATTGATTTATGAGAAATATTTGTAATACATCTTAATCTATGTTCAATTATCAGCTCCCATAATTTTAAATTATGACACATCAACTTAATTCCTCTATAATTTACACACTCTTGTGCATCCCTTTATTCTTAAAAATAGTGACCAAAATAGTCTTTTGTCAGTCTTCATGCATCTTTTTAGTTTTTAAAACAATATTAAAGAGTTTAGGAAGCTAAGAAATTCTCAAATTACCTAAATATTTCCTCACTTCAATTGGGATATCATCAAGTCTTACAGACTTTCCACCCTTGGTTTTCTTTAATGCATCCTCAACTTTTTTACTAATGCGACGGTAAAAATGAAACATTTTATTATTATAAATAATGTTAAGATCACTAAGGTCGATCGTATTTTTTGAAACTTCATTTAAAAACTTATCAAAATAACTCATCCACCTATTTTGAATATTTTTTTTCTAAGAAAAACATATTCTGATTTTCATCTTTAATACACTTTACTTGAGTTAAATCTTTACTTTTCTTTTGTTTGGCTAGTTTATACATATATTTTTTGCCTTTATTAGTATCTAATATATTATAAAGATCACTAAAAGCATAATTTTTAGCGTCACAAATTGTTCTCTTAGACTCTCTATGGGCCGTTTGATATTTTTCCCTGTTCTCTAAGCTTTTACATTTCAACCAATTTTTATAACATCTTATATTTCATCTTTTCTTACATATTATTATTCCATCACTAACTATTTTTATTTATTTCTTTTGATTCTTCAAGTACAACTTTTGCCACTTGTTTAATAGGGTTTGTTACTTTATCTCACATAGCTTCTTCATGAACATCCCAAATTTTGAAATCTTGAATTTTACTCATAAATATAATTTTATTTGTGTTTTAGAGATACTCCTATATAATTATATGACGATGATTCCTAGTATTCTTTATTTTACGAATCTTAATTTTAAAATCTAGAATTAATAATCAATGTTGAGTAATTAAATCCTCACTTGAAATGACCTTACAATCTTTACATTATCGACAATCTCTTCTTCTCATAAGAAAATAATCAATTTATGTTTAATTAGATCCATTTTTATAAGTAATATTATGCTTATCTCTTTTCTTGAATAAAGTGTTTACAATAACAAAATCATATGCTAAAGACAAATCTAATGTATCTCTTTCTTCTTCATTAATCACTCCAAAACTGTAGCCACCATGAATATTTCTAAAATCTGCTACTACTCTACCGACATGTCCATTTAAATCTCCTCCAATAAAGATTCTTTCTTCAAGAGATATCATTTGTATTAAGTCTTCTAAGTCATTTCAAACTTTTTCTTTATAACCTATATCTAAATCTACTTGAGGAGCATAAACACTCATAATATTAAAAATCATAATATCAATAGTAATCTTATGGGCTATAATTCTATCTCCAACTCTATTCATTTTTACAACATTATCTTTCAAACTCTTATCTAAAATTAAACCTATACCATTTCTAGTGCGACTCTTACTTGAATACCAAATGTTAAAACCTAAGTTATCAATATCCTTAGTATTTTCTTCAATCCATTTAGTTTCTAGAACATATAAGATATTTATCTTTCTATGAATCATAATATCAACTAATTCCATTCATTTACTTTTGAGAGTACCTATATTCCAAGATTCTAACCTAATATTAGTTTCATGGACTAACTTTTTTACCCTCATCCATCCGTAATGTGGGAACCCTGACTTATTTGACACTACACCCGGGCGCCAGTGTAGCGGCCCTTGCACACTTTTCACTGTATTCAGACCATACAACGCGTAGCTTCTAGGGGACACCCAAACACTTACACAATAATCAAAAGGATTCATGTCATGATTTTTTCGATAAGTTTAATTCTGGTTGTGAACTACCTAACGCAACCCTCCACTTTTCACATCCGGGCTTGGGACCGGCAATGACAGTGCTAAAAATTATTAATCATAAATAATTTAAAAATTAAACTAGTTATCCAAAATTTTCTATCTTGGCTGATGGGAGGAGAGAGCAATCCTCGTCTCTCCCCTTTTCATGTTAAGTACATGAATCTATGGCACTCACCTTCTATATGAAGCACATGAATCTGTAGAAATTGTTTCATGTTATTCAAATGAATCTATGGTACTCTTTCTATGTAAGCATGTACATCTGTTTCACTTTTCCGTTCACGTTAAGCATATGTATTTATGGCATGTATTTTCTTTTATTAGCACTTGAATTTGTGTTTCGTTTCATTTATTATTTAGTAATAATAACATTTTCAACATGCCCCCTTAAATTGGATGGTAAAGATTTACCTTTTCAAACTTTATTGACATATTTTTTAATGTGAGATTGTAAAGTCATTTGATAAATATGTTGACGAGTTTAATTCTCGTTGGAACATTGGTTGTGCAAATTAACCCACTTTCTAGTTTCTATTTTGTGAAACGCCTATCTATCTTTACATGTTTAGTTCGATTGTGTTATAATAAACTATGGGCAATATTGATGATACAATAATTCTCATAAGTTCTATTCATTTAAATTTTAAGTTTTCTAGTATGATAATAAATTGTAAGTTTTCACGAATATTTTTTGCATTTGCTCTAGATTTATGATTTAACATTTAACTTTAAGACAATAGAATTTTCTTACTTTTTCATGTCATTAGGTAAATTTTCAATAATGTGTGATTTCCTAAAATGGGTCTTATATCTTGCATAATTATTATGAATATCTGTATAACTTTTAATTTATAGCATTTTATATTTTCTATAGATAATCTTTTGTTCATGATTTGATTTTAAACATTTGGAAATTCTAGAAGTAGCTTGAAAGTGGGATTTTTTTTAGTTTATGCATAAATTGACTCGTAAGACTTATAATAAAGCAATGTCAAGACGGATGTGAGATAGATAAGATTAGTTTTCCAAGTAATTTTTGATATTGTCCAATATTAACTTTTATTCTATCTTTATTCGTGTCAAATTGTTGACTCAATTTAATTGGAGTTTCACAAGGTTTGTAAGCAATTATTTTTGTTCCTCTCAAAAGTTTTATAATGTATTTTTATTGAGAAATAAAAGTTTTTTTCTTAATTGATTCAGTACTATATTCAGAAAATATTTTAGTTTACCAAGCTCTTCAATTTCAAATTTTGTGTTAATTCTTTTCAGAGTAATTGATCTCATTATTTTTATCTGCAATAACTACATTATCAACTTACATAATAAAAATTAATTTTTTTTTTGTTAATAGGATATTCTTAGAAGGTTGTATGATCGTTTTGTCTTTCTTTATATTTCTTTCTATCTATGGCTTTTGTAAGCCTACCAAATTATGCTCTTAGGAATTGTTTAAGGTCATATGGTGCCTTTTTAAATTTGCACATATTATTTTCTATGAGCTAGATATTAAACTTCTTCAACATCTCCATGTAAAAGGACATTTTTAATATCATATTCTTATATGAAACATGTAAGGTTAGCAACTAGAGAAATTGTGAAACAAATTATATTTATTTTAGTAATGGGGCCAATTATTTTTTTGTTAATCTATTTTGTAGGAATAATCATTTTCTATTATCTTTTGCTTCATATCGTTTGTTGTTTCCATCAAAAACTTGCATCATATAATTTTTTCTCTTTTGATCTCTCAACGATATCTTAATTATGAATTTTGGGTGTCAGGGTATGAGGATTGATGAATAATAATTTTTTTTTATTGAAAAAGACAATATAGCTTAAGTAAAATAATCTTGACATTTATTTGTCCAATATTTTTCTTAACCTTAACACTAATTTAATTTTTTTATCATAGAGATTGACGTTGATTTTTTTATAAGATAAACCCATGCCATGTGATTATATAATCTTTAATAAATATGACAGATCCTTTGACTTTAGAAATATTTGTAATTTTTTGAGGGTCTTTAAATATTAAAGTGAATTATCAATGAAAAAATTAGAGGATTTGAATTCATTTTTAGCAATTTCATAAGTTTTATAATGAAATTTTTCAATATCAATATTTAAAGAAAAAGAAAAAAGATTTAAAGATATATATACTATTTTAAAGGAGGGATATCTTTTCTATAATGATGGCTCCAAATACTATCTTTATTTATAATAGATATGGTTCTCAAACAAGTATAATTAATAAGTTTTTTTAGTTTTTCTAATCGTCTTCCTTATAGTGAGACCATGAAGAAAACAATGATTAGTAAAAAATATCATCTTATAATTATGGTCTTTGGCGAGTTTATGAATAGANTGAATAATCATTTTCTACTATCTTTTGCTTCATATCGTTTATTGTTTCCATCAAAAACTTGCATCATATAATTTTTTCTCTTTTGATCTCTCAACGGTATCTTAATTATGATTTTTGGGTGTCAGGGTATGAGGATTGATGAATAATAATTTTTTTTATTGAAAAAGACAATATAGCTCAAGTAAAATAATCTTGACCATTATTTGTCCAATATTTTTCTTAACCTTAACACTAATTTAATTTTTTATCATAGAGACTGGCGTTGATTTTTTTATAAGATAAACCCATGCCATGTGAGTATATAATCTTTAATAAATATGACAGATTCTTCGGCTTTAGAAATATTTGTAATTCTTTGGGGGTCTTTAAATATTAAAGTGAATTATCATGAAAAAATAAGAGGATTTGAATTCATCTTTAGCAATTTCACAAGTTTTATAATGAAAGTTTTCAATATCAATATTTAAAGAAAAAGAAAAAAGATTTAAAGATATATATACTATTTTAAAGGAGGGATATTTATTATATAATGATGGCTCCAAATAGTATCTTTATTTATAATAGATATGGTTCTCAAGCAAGTATAATTAATAAGTTTTTCTAGTTTGTCTAATCGTCTTCCTCATAGTGAAACCATGAAGAAAACAATGATTAGTAAAAAATATCATCTTATAATTATGGTCTTTGGCGAGTTTATGAATAGACAAAAAAATTAGTGTTAGGTTAGAATCATGTTGCACATTATTGAGAGTAGATTCAGTTAGGTAGCCATTGGATACTTTTTTGTATTGTTGTGATAATATTTATTGATATAGAAAAGGTTGGCAAGGTTTATGATGTGATGGGGTGGTCTTCGCATCTATTATCTACATATTTTAGAGAAACTACTTGAGTTATTAAAAATAAAAGTTAGAATTCTTACCACATTAAGCTAGAGTGCATGATTCAGAAGGTGTTTCAATAGAATAGTTCAATAGAATAGAATTTTCTTAGCTTGTTTAAGTTGAGTCCTTCTATTTAACAAGACATGCCTATGTTTTTAGTAGATTTTTTATTTTCCCCAAACCCTTGGGGCTTTCCATGGAGTTTCTCTTATTTCTCTTTAATATATATTTTTTTCCTTAAAGTACTCGCACTTCAAGTTGCTTTAGGAAAAGTCTTCTTATCCCCATTTATTTGGACGATTCGGCAATAAATGATACCAGAGTTACCAAAACAATAATATGAATATGTAATTGCAATCGAACAAATGAAAATAACAAAAACAAACACGACACATGACATGTGACCAGGGTGAAACTAGGGGTATGGCGGTGGCTGTTAGCGGTTTGGAAAGGTGGCGATAAGGTAGGGAGGTGGAGTAGAGGGGTGCGTGCAACTGAAAAACAACAGGTACTTGCTGTCTTGGATGACAGCGTAGAGGCGAGCGGGATGAAACATGGAAAACATCTGTTAGAGGAGTTTCTAGGCGGCTGCAACCAAGCAGAATGGCTAGAACAACGATGACAACAAAGATGGAAAGTTGGAACAACAGTAACAACAAAGGTAGAGGGCTAGAACAACAATGATTGTGAATGTGGAGAGCTGAGCAGCAATGGCAGCGAAGATGGAGACCGGAACACTGGGAACGCTGTAGGAAAACAACCACAGGTGGCAGTTCTGGCCGACTACAGCCATGATGGGTGACAGGGAGCGACGCTGGAAGCGAATATAGCCAAAGCACCACTTGCTCCTTGGATACAGCTCTAAAACTGAAACTCGAGACACTGAAGGCTGACCTAAATAGAAATGTGACAAAAGTAACCCTAATACATCAAGAAAATAAATTTATAATAATATGATAGCAAGGAGTGGGCCCAAGGGACTGACCGACACTCCATAACAAAGAAAAATCTGGACTGGTTTGGTCCAGGCAAGTAAGTGGCCACTGCTTACAATCATTGGTTCTGCGTTCACCCCATTCAGTAAAAGGAAACTGTTGCATTAAACTTCTAGGGTTGGGGGAGCTTCGACCTCAGCCATCAAAGCTTCTATCTTCAAATAGTATAGCGTCTGGTCGGCCACGTTGAAGGTGGTGGAGCTATTGATAACAACCTGGTAAGTCAATCTGACAGGCGTTGCCATTCAAAAGCACATCTTGATATAATAGATATGTCCTCTTTTGGCATAACCTGAACTGGAACTGTATGTGGATGAGTATCCTCATGAACCAAGCCTTGAGCCATTAAATATGTAATTGATTTTTTTCCACTCATCATACTCGTCTAAGTGTATCAGATAAACAAGGATATAAGGAAGAATCAACTCTGAGACATAATCTATGGTAGTCTGGGAAACTCTCAATAGAAACCACTTAGAAGAGGCCTCCTCTTCTTTGTTGGAACCTAAATCCCATTGCAGAATGTTCTTTCCCAAAGGACTCCTGAGGCGATTTCCAATGCAATGGTTCATCCATCTTGTTTGATCATTAGTCGGTGGGTACACTACTGAACTAATTTTAATACCCAAATAACATCATATAATCTTCTAGAAGTGGCACATAAGCTTCCTACTTTTGCCATGTTGAACCTCCCTCAGTAAGAGCAACTTAAGAAGAATATATATGTCTGAAAAGTCCGAAATTCTCTTATCTTGGTTTGTCACGAGTCTGGTGTCGGTTCATCGAATTCATGATTGTATAGGACAACCAATGTTAATTTTATTGGAGTTTTTCTCATGGGCTCAACTTGAACTACATGCATCTCTCCCTCATCGGTTAGAAACTAGTACTTCTTTGTCTCTTCACTATCTTCAGTGTTTGCTATGCCGTTGTCCATTTCTTCAACATTGTACTGCTCGGTGAAATAGATTGTATTTTTGTTTGGTCAATCTGATGCACTATGTCCAAAATTATGGCACCTGACGCTTTCTCTAATTGAAATGAATTTGGGAGTGTTGGATTGCTCCACCTGTTCTCCACTTTGAAGCATGAGGTCCACACCACCCTTCAAACACAATTTAACCCCATGATCAAATAACAACAGTACACAGAGTGGATCATCCCAAATTTTACCCGTTAGAGGTAAAATTAGTTTATAGTGGAGAAAAGGTGGAGGCTGCCAGTACTCTTAAGTCCATCACAACCATAAATTGCTTCAATTGCCATGACTTCGTACATATTACATCATATTGTTTAAACAAAAGAATGTTATCTTTCACTGAGTAGCGAGCAGTTGAAGAAATGGGCAGTGACATGAGAAATTGAGTTCATAAAAAAGTAGTACCCGCTTGCAGCGACGGGAGAGAGTTGCTAGTGTTTCAAACTGAGCCCATGAGAGAGATTCCAACAAAACTAACATTTGTTTTCCTTGAAGATCGTGAGTCCAAAGAGCCAATACTAGAAAAGAGGCAGTCCTTGATAGAGAGTTGATAGATATCCTAACTGATAATTTATCTCTATGTGCTTGCCAGTACTAAGAGAGGTCGAGCGTGTCTTCTCTTCAGATGAAAATGAAATATTCTTGAGCAATTTTTTGTACCCTAATAAACTAAGCCAAGGGCTAAGTTTCAGTTCAGTTCAACAGTCCATCCACCAACAAATGGTCAAATAAGAGGGGTGAATTGCAATGCTGAAATTCTCCTTAGATGCTTGTGGGAAAAAACGTCCAACAGTGGGATCCAAATCCTTCGAGAGAAAGATGAAAAAACCTCTTCAATTAGAGGTGAATGATGTGGGAGGGTTCACGAGTTTACAAGATTGTATTCCCATAATTTCAAATCGCGTGTGTTCCGCAATATTGCAGAAACAAGTGTTCCACGATCACAGGAAGATCATACGAGTACTTTTCGCTCGTTTAACAATTTTGGGCAGAGATACTTGTCGTTTTGATTTATTTTCTATTTTCTTATTTCTTTTTTGAGTTATTATCTGTTAGGGACCTATTTATATGTTTTTATTTTGTTGTTTTGAAAAACTTTGGCTATTGTTATTGAGTTTAGAGATATTGTTCTCTATTTTATGCTCTTTAGAGCGTCTCTACCTTTTGCAAGTGGTGTATTTGTTTTTTGTTCAGATACATGTGTCAGATCCTCTTCGCCGTCTTAACGTCGCTGATTTGGAGTTCCCTTTGATGTTTTTAGCCGGGACAACTACTGAACGATGTCTATCCTCTGCCAAATGGCACCAACCTCACATATTTTTGATCTCTCGCTGTTCTAGAACTACGTCTCCTCTAAATTCACTTCCAAAATACCTTCTAGGAGCTCTATAACAATATCATATAAAATCTGGGAGCTGGTTGTTGATATTTTCACGCATTTATAAGTAATGGAAAACCTTATGAATATAATAAATTAACTGCCAATGTAGGTGAAGAGCATTGGAATGCAACTTTAACCTTGAAAAATCAGAAGGGTTCAATTAACTGTTGTTTGCCTACCGTTTATCTCACCGGTGATATTGAAAACTTCATTGCTTGCTCTGAATGGAGCCTGCTTCACTGATATTTCTATTTCTATTTAACTCAGTTATGCTATATTTTCTCTGATAAAGAAGCTTATTTGTCAAATTTGAGAACTGAATTACGTACATTCACAAAAGAAACTTGAAATTTATTATTCTAATGCTTTTATCAGTTTGCCAACGTTTATAGTTGCAGAGTGCGTTTTGATATACTTGGATCCGGATTCAACAACTTCTATTGTTAGATGGGCTTCAAAAACTTTCTCGACTGCCATATTTTTTTCATATGAGCAAGTAAATTTCTTTTTAGTATGCTATGCTTTATTTTTAAAAATTTTAAACCCAAAAAAAATTATTTGTTAATCATGCTATCAATGCTCGTCTTTTCTTAGATCCATCCTGACGATGCATTTGGAGAGCAAATGATGAAAAATCTTGAGGTGTGTTTATTAGTAAAGCATGCATATCTTTTGCAAGTTAGTTTGATGCAATGTTTTCCTACTGCAAAGTTCATTAACAACTTATGAATGTCATACTGATAAATGGGAGACCTTTTATATTTTAAACCTTTGGTTCAACTTTATAATAAACACTTAGGATAGGTTTGACATTGACGTCTTGTGTTATGTTGTGTTGGCCGTGCTTTCAAGTAAAGCAAATGACAATTTGGCAAAGTCATGCTAAGGTTACTGTATGAAGTGCTATAAAATGTGGTTGTTTAATGACTATCACTAATGAGTTGATTTAATAACTTAATTTGAAGTTATTATGATTTCATATACTTATATTATTATTTCATGTTAATATTTGCATAAATAAACAAGTAAATAAATAAAAAGTCTGAATAATTAAATGAAATGCTAAAATTCAGACGAAGTGTTTTTTTTTGGAGGCTACCGTCACTACAGTTCTAAGAAAGCTGCTTTTCAGTGATGAAACTGAACATTGTCTCAGTTATTTTTCTAAACATTCTTAAATTACCTCTGCTATTTAAGGAAGCGGAGAATGCATTTACAAAGCTATGCCAAACGAAGCCTCTTTTTTGGATTTAGTTTTTGCCTTTTGCATTTTTTATTTCAGTTCTCTTTCCTAGTTGACAGTATTTGATCTTTTGATGATTGGCAGCTTTATTCTCTTCTTTCTTTTGGAAGCTCCCAAACAGTTGGCAGTATAGCTAGGATAGCTTGATCTGTACTTCATTGATATTTGAGTGCCTTCATCTTCATAACTCGTAGTTTTCTAGAAGTGTATCAGTGGAAAATTCTTCCTTAATGCACCTTTTTTGAAATTAAAAAGCCTTTAATCCATTATACAGGAGGAATGAGTCTCTTTTCCAACTTTTTTATTGTCTATCTTGTGTATAAGGCTCCATTAATGCTAGATCAAGGATGGAGTCAAAATTAGTATGGTTAATCTATCATAGAGCCTTATCCAAACATTTTACCGTTAATTTTGTTTGTTTTGTCATTCATCCTTTTGCCTCGTTTCAACTCAACACATTTTTCTGCAGTTTTGTTCTTACTTGGAAGCGTATCCATCCATATAACTATTTAATTNGACATTGTCTCAGTTATTTTTCTAAACATTCTTAAATTACCTCTGCTATTGAAGGAAGCGGAGAATGCATTTACAAAGCTATGTCAAACGAAGCCTCATTTTTGGATTTAGTTTTTGCCTTTTGCATTTTTTATTTCAGTTCTCTTTCCTAGTTGACAGTATTTGATCTTTTGATGATTGGCAGCTTTATTCTCTTCTTTCTTTTGGAAGCTCTCAAACAGTTGGCAGTATAGCTAGGATAGCTTGATCTGTACTTCATTGATATTTGAGTGCCTTCATCTTCATAACTCGTAGTTTTCTAGAAGCGTATCAGTGGAAAATTCTTCCTCAATGCACTTTTTTTGAAATTAAAAAGCCTTTAATCCATTATACAAGAGGAATGAGTCTCTTTTCCAACTTTTTTATGGTCTATCTTGTGTATAAGGCTCCATTAATGCTAGATCAAGGATGGAGTCAAAGTTAGTATGGTTAAGCTATCACAGAGCCTTATCCAAACATTTTACCTTCAATTTTGTTTGTTTTGTCATTCGTCCTTTTGCCTCATTTCAACTCAACACATTTTTCTGCAGTTTTGTTCTTACTTGGAAGCGTATCCATAAATATAACTATTTAATTTGGTCTCATGTTGTTTAATTTTTGCATTTCGTGGGAACTCCCTCTCTATTAGTTTTGCGAGTTAGCCAGCATAATCACATTCTCCTGACAAAAGTTAAAGATTTTTTCAGCTGACTGAATGTATGTCTTGTATTCGCATAAATATCACATTTTATAGTTGAGAAGGAAATTTTTCATGTCAAGCAAAGAAAAAAATAGGGCCCAACCTTCATAATAATGCATGTTTCTGGAGGGAGAGAATCTCTCAAGTGATAGCTTTGTGGCAATTTCAATTATAAAGTCACTCTTCTTACACTTTTTTTATATAATCTGTAAGAAATATATTAATTTGCATTTTAATCTAATTTAGTTTTTAAATTTTTTGCATAAGTTTTGTCTTTTGAAGAACAGCTCATGTTTTGTTTGCAGAGCCGAGGATGCCCTTTATTAGGTATATACGCAACACCAACTTTAAATACCAAGGAAAAACTGTTTCTTGATCAAGGATGGCAGGTATGCTCATTCAGTTTGACTATTTTCTATCAAATGAGTTGTTTTCTTGAGAACATACTTCAGAAGTGCTGTGTATGGTCTGTCTTGAATTTCGAAAGTGGAATTGATTTCCATGGACATTGTTTCGTATTTGTATGCATTTGAAAATTGATTTCTTTCCTTTGTAACATTTTATTTGCAATTTGATATTCCAGAGGGCTCTTGCTTGGGATATGCTGAGGATATATAATGAGTTCATTGAAGCTGAAGAAAGGCGCAGGTAACTGTTTTTGGTAAACTAAGCTGTCACTACGAGAATACTTGCTGAAAATCGAATCCTAGATTATGTGGTGACTTCACTANGATATTTTCTCTATTTCAAGTCGATACGTTTTTTACGTTGGTTAAACAGTCTATATTTGTTTTAAACATTTGTCATAGTGGCAGTGAAATTTTCTTTTCTTATAGTTTTATAATCATCTAAACCTAATTTATAGGAAATTGATGTAATTGTTTTTTTGTTCCATATCTTCTTATTCTTTATTTTCATAATATGCAGTGCAATTATATAAAATGGATGTGGCTTGCATTTGAAGGAGAATGTAACAAGTATTGTAATTTTAATTGCAACTGACACACGATGTCTTGGGGCATGGGATTTTAGTGTAACCAAATAATGCAATGTATGAAGCTAAATAAATTAGTTTTAGCATCTCACTGTTTCAAAGAACATCAATTAAGACAAATATTTGTTTTTTTTTTTCGTGTTGACTCAGAAATGTTAGAAATTCTAACTAAATGATTATTTAATGATTACTCAGATAAAGAAATTCAAATAAAATTAAATTACTACCAAAACCCACACATCGCTTAAGGCTCGGTTTACCCAAAAAAAAAAAAATCTTTTGTAATGAAGTGGACTAGAATTAACGCACATAGAAAACAATATCTAAATAGTTTCACTTGGACAAATTTTGAAGGAATTAGAGTTCAATCAACAATAAAAAAATTGGATAGAATAGAAAATTAATATTTAGAGAATATTATTGTTTGTCTTAAACTATTTATAAACATCGAAACCATAGAGCTAGTTGTCTCTAATTTTTTTCAAAGTGGTTTTAATGTTATGCTATGTTTTTAGATAGGAGATTGGCATGAATACAATCTACTAAATATGGAGTGATTATCGCAGAATCAATAGTATTGAATCAACGACAAAGTACTCAATATCATAAACTCGTGAATCTTATCTTAACTTGAATCTTGATCTCCACAGTATGGATATGCATAAGAAAGGCATATCATGTTAGGAAATAGATGAAACTTATGTAAATGCCGAAAGCGGAAAGCCTAAACTGGAAACAAAAAGTGAAGACCAACATACAAAAAAGACGACTTTTACTCATGTTTACTTAATTGATTGTTGTCATATTATCATCGTTGTAGATTTCATTATGATTTAATTATGAAGAAAATACAATTCCACATTCAACATATGATGACATAACTTCTCATTATAAACAAAAATCCAGAGCAATTGAAAAAGTAAACAAATTTGTAAAGCACTCTTGATGAAATATTGATAAATGTTGGATTCAAGAGCTCTCTGCCAACTTTTAAACCCTTACAGTGACATTACTGGGAAGGTCGACCTATGACTAATTTGCATAGTGCATTTTCCTTATTGGACAAAAGCTTGACCTTACAACTTAACACATAACACTGTAGGTTTGATAGTTCTCGCATACAAGAGCTACAAGGATCAAAGTCGCATATCATGCGAACTAAGGCTATGTGAATGTTGTTATCGGAACATTGAAGGGATTCCACATCAATCTGTTTGATTTAGAAAGACAGTATAACTTTAATGAATTAAACTTTTGATATTCATATAGCAATTCTTATTATATGAAATTTGTTTCTTGTAAATCAATCTATTAATCATCACATAAAGTTATGTTATGCTAGCACACAAGCTTTCCTTGGAATCCATTTTTAGTAGTGGACATAATTTCATCAAATTGTTCAAGGAACAAGGTGTGTAAAATGCTCTGACACAGCATTGGATGTGAATTCACTAGTAAGGGATGATAGATGAGAAGAATCCAATGCATTGACAATTGTTTTTTGAAATAGTGTCAAATCAAACGCATCCAAGAATGTACCATTGCAATACCTCGTAAGTGATAATCTTAGTTTTTTGCATAATTTTAAATGACCCTACCATAGAAAAGAAAATTTGGCTAGGAAGTTTTCTTTGTTTATTTCACCATTTAGTATTCAAAATTCAAAATTATCGAGAAAAGAGTTAAATATTATTACAACAACAACAACAACAACAAAACCATTATCCCACTAAGTGGGTTCGACTACTTGAATTCCTTTTCTCCACTGTGTCTTATTTTCATTTAATTCTAATAAATTAAAATCATTTTTTATACAATATGCCCAAGTCTTCCTAGGTCTCCCTTTGCATTTCTTAACATAAGTCGAATCTAAAACATCTACTCTTCTAATTGGATCATCAGATGGTCGACGTTTAATATGACAAAACCATTTAAGGCAACTCTCTCTAATTTTGTTCGTCACTGGAGCGACACCAAACTTATCACAGATAGGGTAGAGGTAGACCACTATTCATTTCTCATTTAGTCTTTAAGTGTAAAGCCGCTCATCCACCTAATCATTCTCATCTCGGCAACTCTTAACTTAGTATTATGCTTCTCTTTTAAAGGCCAACATTCTACGCCATAAAGCATCGCAAGTCTCACAATCATCTTATAAAATTTTCCTTTTAGTCCAAGCAGTACTTTTTTATATCACACAATGGGTCCGAAGCATTCCTCCACTTCAACCAACCAACTTGAATTCTACTAATAACATTCCTATCAATATCACCATCACTTTGAATAATAGACCCGAGATATCTAAAGCGTTCACATCTTTTAATAGTTTGATCACCCATAGTTACATTTCTGTCGTTAGAGTTACTACTACTAAAATTGCATTCCATGTATTCAATTTTAGTTATACTCAAACGAAGGCCTTTATACTCCATGGTAGACCTCCATAATTCAGGCTATTTTCTGAGCCTTTTCTCGTCCTATCCACATGAAGGATATCATCAACAAAAAACTTACACTGAGGTGCATCCTCCTGTAAGTGTCCGGTAAGACCATCTATAACTAAAGCGAAAAGATATGGGCCTAAAGTCAATCCCTGATGTAAACCAATAGGCATAGGAAAATATTTGTTTAATCCCCTTCTGTTTGAACACAAGTAACAACTCTTGTATACATATTGTTAATGATTTGACTATAAGTCATATCAACATCTTTCTTCTCAAGAAATCTCTAAAGGATATATTTTGGAACTTTATCGTAAGTTTTTTCTAAATCAATAAAAATTATATGTAGATTCTCCTTATTATCTCTGAACTTCTCCATCAAACCTCTCAATAAATGTATAGCTTACATAGTAGACCCGACCGACATAAATCCAAATTGATTATGAGAAATCTTTGTAATACATCTTAATCTATGTTCAATTACCCTCTCCCATAATTTTAAAGTATGACACATCAACTTAATTCTACTATAATTTGCACACTCTTGTGCATCCCCTTTATTCTTAAAAATGGGAACCAAAATACTCTGTTTGTGATGCGTCTTAACCTATGTTCAATTACCCTCTCCCATAATTTTAAAATATGACACATCAACTTAATTCCTCTATAATTTGCGCGCTCTTGGGCATCCCTTTATTCTTAAAAACGGTGACCAAAATAGTCTTTTGCCACTCTTCATGCATCTTTTTAGTTTTTAAAATAATATTAAAGAGTTTAGGAAGCTAAGAAACTCACAAATCTCCTAAATATTTCCACACTTCAATTGGGATATCATCAAGTCCTACAGACTTTCCACCCTTGGTTTTCTTGCATCATCAACTTTTGTACTAATGCGACGGTAAAAATGAAGCATTTTATTATTATTAACGATATTAAGATCACTAAGGTCGATCGTACTTTTTGAAACTTCATTTAAAAACTTGTCAAAATAACCCACCCACCTATTTTGAATATTTTTTTCTAAGAAAAACACATTCTGATTTTCATCTTTAATACACTTTACTTGAGTTAAATCTTTATTTTTCTTTTGTTTGACTAGTTTATACATATATTTTGTCTTTCTTAGTATCTAATCTATTATAAAGATCACTAAAAGCATAATTTTTAGCGTCACAGATTGTTCTCTTAAACTCATTATGGGCCGTTTGATATTTTTCCCTGTTTTCTAAACTTTTACATTTCAACCAATTTTTATAACATCTTATATTTCATCTTTTCTTACATTTTATTATTCAATCACTAACTATTTTTATTTATAGAAAAATTTTCTTTTGATTCTTCAAGTACAACTTTTGTCACTTGTTTAATAGGGTTTGTTACTTTATCCCACATAGCTTCTTCATGAACATCCCAAATTTTGAAATCTTGAATTTTACTCATAAAAAATAATTTTATTTGTGTCTTTTAGGTACTCCCATATAATTATACGACGATGATTCTTAGTATTCTTTATTTTAGAACTCATCTTAAAATCTAGAACTAACAATGTTGAGTACTTAAATCCTCACTTGAAATGACCTTACAATCTTTACATTCTCGACAATCTCTTCTTCTCATAAGAAAATAATCAATTTATATTTTATTAGATCTATTTTTATAAGTAATATTATGCTTATCTCTTTTCTTGAATAAAGTGTTTGCAATAACAAAATCATATGCTAAAGCAAAATCTAATGTATCTCTTCCTTCTTCATTAATCACTCCAAAATTGTAGCCACTACGAATATTTCTAAAATCTTCTACTACTCTACCGACATGTCCATTTAAATCTCCTCCAATAAAGATTCTTTCTTCAAGAGGTATCATTTGTATTAAGTCTTCTTAGTCATTCCAAAATTTTTCTTTAGAACCTATATTTAAATCTACTTGAGGAGCATAAGCACTTATAATATTAAAAATCATAACATCAACCGTAGTCTTATGGGCTATAATTCTATCTCCAACTCTATTCATTTTTACAACATTATCTTTCAAACTCTTATCTAAAATTACACTTACACCATTTCTAGTGCGATTCTTACTTGAATACCAAAGATTAAAACTTAAGTTATAAATATCCTTATTATTTTCTCCAATCCATTTAGTTTCTCGAACACATAAGATATTTATCTTTCTATGAATCATAATATCAACTAATTCCATTCATTTAGTTCTGAGAGTACCTATATTCTAAGATTCTAACCTAATATTAGTTTCATGGACAAACTTCTTTACCCTCATCCGTCCGTAATGTGGTGACCCTTGCGCATTTTTCACTGTATTCAGGCCATATAACACGTCGCTTCTAAGGGATGCCCAAACACTTACACAATGATCAAAAGGATTCATGCATGATTTTTTCGATAAGTTTTATGCTGGTTGTGAACTACCTAACGCAGCCCTACACTTTTCACATCTGGGCTTGTGACCGACAATGACAATGCTAAAAATTATTAATCATAAATAATTTAAAAATTAAACTAGTTATCCAAAATTTTCTATCTTGGCTGATGGGAGGAGAGAGCAATCCTCGTCTCTCTCCTTTTCATGTTAAGTACATGAATCTATGGCACTCACCTTCTATATGAAGCACATGAATTTGTAGAAATTGTTTCATGTTATTCAAATGAATCTATGGTACTCTTTCTATGTAAGTATGTACATCTGTGTCACTTTTCCGTTCATGTTAAGCATATGTATTTATGGCATGTATTTTCTTTTATTAGCACTTGAATTTGTGTTTCATTTCATTTATTATTTAATAATAATAACATTTTCANGGAGACCATGAAGAAAACAATGATTAGTAAGAATATCATCTTATAATTATGGTCTTTGGCGAGTTTATGAATAGACAAAAAATTTAGTGTTAGGTTAGAATCATGTTGCACATTATTGAGAGTAGATTCAGTTAGGTAGCCATTGGATACTTTTTTGTATTGTTGTGATAATATTTATTGATATAGAAAAGGTTGGCAAGGTTTATGATGCGATGGGTGGTCCTCGCATCTATTATCCACATATTTTAGAGAAACTACTTGAGGTATTAAAAATAAAAGTTAGAATTCTTACTACATTAAGCTAGAGTGCATGATTCAGAAGGTTTTTCAATAGAATTGAATTTTCTTAGCTTGTTTGAGTCCTTCTATTTAACAAGACATGCCTACATTTTTATTAGGTTTTTTATTTTCCCCAAGGCCTTGGGGCTTTCCATGGAGTTTCTCTCATTTCTCTTTAATATATATATTTTTTTCTTAAAGTACTCGCACTTCAAGTTGCTTTAGGAATAATCTCTTATCCCCATTTTTTTGGACGATTCGGCGATAAATGATACCAGAGTTACCCAAACAATAATATGAACATGTAATTACAATCGAACAAATGAAAATATGAAATAAAAACAAACATGACACATGACATGTGACCAGGGTGAAACTAGGGGTATTGTGGTGGCTGTTAGCAGTTTGGAAAGGTGGCGATAAGGTAGGGAGGTGGAGTAGAGGGGTGGGTGCAACTGAAAAACAACAGGTACTTGCTGTCTTGGATGACAATGCAGAGGGGAGTGGGATGACACATGGAAAACATCTGCTAGAGGAGTTTCTAGGCTGTTGCAACCAATCATAGTGGCTAGAACAACGATGACAACAAAGAGAGTTGGAACAACAATGACAACAAAGGTAGAGGGCTAGAACAACAACGATTGTGAATGTGGAGAGCTGGGCAGCAGTGGCAGCAAAGATGGAGACCGGAACACTGAGAAAGTTGTAGGAAAACAACCACAGGTGGCGGTTCTGGCCAACTACAGCTAGGATGGGTGACAGGGAGCGACCCTGGAAGCGAGATATAGCCATAGCACCACTTGCCCCTTGGATACAGCTCTAAAAGTGAAACTCGAGACACTGAAGACTGACCTAAATAGAAATGTGACAAAAGTAACCCTAATACATCAAGAAAATAAATTTATAATAATATGATAGCAAGGAGTGGGCCCAAGGGACTGACCGACACTCCATAACAAAGAAAAATCTGGACCGGTTTGGTCCGGGCAAGTAAGTGGCCATTGCTTACAGTCATTGGTTCCGCGTTCACCCCATTCAGTAAAAGGAAACTGTCGCATTTGACTTCTAGGGTTCAGGGAGCTTCGACCTCAGCCATCAAAGCTTCTATCTTCAAATAGTATAGCGTTTGGTCGACCACGTTGAAGGTGGTGGAGCTGTTGATAACAACTGGGTAAGTCAATCCTGCAGGCGTTGCCATTCGAAAGCTTATCCTGATAGAATAGATATCTGTCCTCTTTTGGCATAACCTGAACTGGAACATGAACCAAGCCTTGAGCCATTAAATATGTAATTGATTTTTTCCACTTATCGTACTCGTCTAAGTGTATCAGATAAACAAGGATATAAGGAAGAATCAACTCTGAGACATAATCTATGGCAATCTGGGAAACTCTCAATAGAAATCACTTTGAAGAGGCCTCCTCTTCTTTGTTGGAACCTGAATCCCATTGCAGAATGTTCTTTCCCGTAGGGCTCCTGAGGCGATTTCCAATGCAATGGTTCATCCATCTTGTTTGATCATCAGTCAGTGGGTACACTACTGAACTAATTTTAATACCCAAATAGCTTTAACACCCAAATAACATCATATAATCTTCTAGAAATGGCACATAAGCTTCCCACTTTTGACATGTTGAACCTCCCTCAGTAAGTGCAACTTAAGAAGAATATCCATTGTCCATTTCTTCAGTAGTGCACTGCTCGGTGAAATAGATTGTATTTTTGTTTGGGCAATCTGATGCACTATGTCCAAAATTGTGGCACTTGACGCTTTTTCTACTTGAAATGAATTTGGGAGTGTTGGATTGCTCCACCTATTCTCCACTTTGAAGCATGAGGTCCACACCACCCTTCAAACACAATTCAAACCCATGATCAAATAACAACAACACACAGAGTGGAGCATCCCAAAGTCTACCCGTTAGAGGAAAAATTAGTTTAGAGTGGAGAAAAGGTGGAGGCTGCCAGTACTCTTAAGTCCATCACAACCATAAATTGCTTCAAGTGCCATGACTTCAGACATATTACATCATATTGCTTAAACAAAAGAATGTTATCTTTCACTGAGTAGGGAGCAGTTGAAGAAATGGGCAGTGACATGAGAAATTGAATTCATCAAAAAGTAGTACCCGCTTGTAGCGACGGGGGAGAGTTGCTAGTGATTCAAACTGAGCCCATAAGAGAGATTCCAACAAAATTAACATTGGTTGTCCTTGAAGATCGTGAGTCCAAAGAGCCAATACTAGAAAAGAGGCAGTCCTTGATAGAGTGTTGATAGATATCCTAACTGATAATTTATCTCTATGTGCTTGCCAGTACTAAGAGAGGTCAAGCGTGTCTTCACTTCAGATGAAAATGAAATGTTCTTGAGCAATTTTTGGAAGACCTTATAAACTAAGCCAAGGGCTAAGTTTCAGTTCAGTTCAACAGTGCATCCACCAACAAATGATCAAATAGGAGGGGTGAACCGCAATGCTGAAATTCTCCTTAGATGCTTTGTGGGAAAAAACGTCCAACAGTGGGATCCAGGTCCTTCGAGTGAAAGATGAAAAAACCTCTTCAATTAGAGGTGAATGATGTGGGAGGGTTCATGGGTTTACAAGATTGTATACCCATAATTTCAAATCGCGTGTGTTCCGCAATACTGCAGAAACAAGTGTTCCACGATCACAGGAAGACCAGACGAGTACTTTTCGCTCGTTTAACAATTTTGGGCATAGATACTTGCCGTTTTGATTTATTTTCTATTTTCTTATTTCTTTTTTGAGTTATTTCTATTAGGGACCTATTTATATGTTTTTATTTTGTTGTTTTGAAAAACTTTGGCTATTGTTATTGAGTTTTGAGATGTTGTTCTCTGTTTTATGCTCTTTAGAGCGTCTCTACCTTTTGCAAATGGTGTGTTTGTATTTTGTTCAAGAACATGTGGCAGATCCTCTTCGCAGTCTTAACGTCGCCGATTTGAAGTTCCCTTTGCTGTTTTTAGCCAGGACAGCTACTGAACGATGTCTATCCTCTGCCAAATGGCACCAACCTCGCATATTTTTGGTCTCTTGCTATTCTAGAACTATGTCTCCTCTAAATTCACTTCCAAAATACCTTCTAGGAGCTCTATAACAATATCATATAAAATTTGGGATCTGGTTGTTGATATTTTCACGCATGTATAAGTAATGGAAAACCTTATGAATATAATAAATTAACTGCCAATTTAGGTGAAGAGCATTGGAATGCAACTTTAACCTTGGAAAATCAGAAGGGTTCAATTAACTGTTGTTTGCCTACCGTTAATCTCACCGGTGATTTTTAAAACTTCATTGTTTGCTCTGAAAGGAGTCTGCTTCACTGATGTTTCTATTTCCATTTAACTCAGTTGTGCTATATTTTCTCCGATAAAGAAGCTTATTTGTCAAATTTGAGAACTGAATTACGTATATTCACAAAAGAAACTTGAAATTTATTATTCTAATGCTTTTATCAGTTTGCCAACGTTTATAGTTGCAGAGTGCGTTTTGATATACTTGGATCCGGATTCAACAACTTCTATTGTTAGATGGGCTTCAAAAACTTTCTCAACTGCCATATTTTTTTCATATGAGCAAGTAAATTTCTTTTTAATATGCTATGCTTTATTTTTAAAAATTTTAAACCCAAAAAATTTATTTGTTAATCATGCTATCAGTGCTCGTCTTTTTTTAGATCCATCCTGACGATGCATTTGGAGAGCAAATGATGAAAAATCTCGAGGTGTGTTTATTAGTAAAGCATGCATATCTTTTGCAAGTTAGTTTGATGCAATGTTTTCCTACTGCAAAGNACTTACAACTAGTACGTTCTTGTAGATACTATTTTAAAAATTGCTTCTCACTAAAAAAAATTCTGAAAAACATCAAAAAAAATTTAGCCTAACAAAATTGTGGCAGCTTCTTAGAAAGCATAGCTACAAAAATGCCACCCTTAACAAAAACTTAGATCACTAACAATGAGTTCTTTTTCTACTGCATGAATCTCATCGGTTTATCATTTAATTATTTTTACATATTTATTGAAGTCATTTGATTTGTTTATCATGGGATCACCCTCACTATCATGGTTGTCATAGACTTGTTGCTTAAAATCAATTTTGCTAAAGCTACTATTGGTTTTATAATGTTTTTTTCTTTTTTAAAAAATGGTTAATAACTTTCTTATGTCTGCAATATTCTAGCAGATTTGGTTATAAAAATATGCTACCTACAACAAGAATTTTTAAAATAACAAAAAAGCTGAAATCAAATTGAAACTTGGCTGCTATTTGAAAAGCAAAACTAAGAAAAATCTGCCCCAAATAGACCCTTATCGTGGTGATTTATTTCTTATTGTTATGTATTACGTCCGTGTCTAGACTAAGGGCAATTTTGTATTTTATTAGCCTAAGGGAAATCTAGTCTTTTATTATTATTCTTGCTCAGTATGAATTGTGCTAATATATTTAAGGTAAGGGTATGCATGGGACTGTTGTTTTGAGACTTAGGTTTAGGGTTTTGGAGAAATTTTGTACCTCTCAAGTTGTAGGAATTGAGAGAGACCACCCATCTCTTGAATTGTAGGTGCTTGTATTCGTGTAGAATGTTTGATGTTCTTTCAATAAAATGTGTTTGTCCTAATTTTTGTAAGAAAATCTGTCTTGAATCCTATCAAGTGTTATCAGAGCATTAGATTCTGGGCAACATAGAAAATCTAGCGTGCCCTAGTTTCAATCTGAGAGCCAAAATTTCCACAGAGGAGCAATCGCGGGAAGGACCGTGACGTACATAACGACTCGATCTTATTCTTCTTTGCAATACAATCGCAATTTGGGGCTAGAGGGGATGCAAGTGTCAAGATTGCGGCCTGCAGAGCCAATGATGTGATCATGCGTACAAGTTCATGGCTGTACAGAGCGACATGCATGGGCTTTGTGACTGAAGCTTGCAATTTAGTTGTGATTCATAGGAAAGACCAATGGTATTGTTGTGTGTCGGTGCTCCTTTGTCATCGAACGTTGATGCTACAGTTTCGAGGGAAGTGACGACTTGATTGACGTGACACAAAATCACTAAATTGCGGTGCAGTCGCGATAAGTGCTAGCTAGTAAGTGAATACGGGCAAAAATTTTGCCTTTGTGGTTGAAAGTTTTCCTAGGAGTAATAACGACTAAGAAAGTGGATGTTTTAGAGGAGAAATTGGGAAAGTGGAGCCACNCTTTCATCACTTAAAATATTTTATTTTTTTAAATAGCCCACAACTTAAAATAATTCTAATAAATCACAAAAAATTCAAAAAATTATGAAAATTGATCCAAAGGCTTCTTTGGTCAAGTTAGGAATTTTCTTTGAAAAATTTTATTATTGCATGAAAATAATTATATAAATTAAATTAAATTTTGAAAAAGCACATTTTCTCCTCTGATCTCTCAATTGACCCATGAATGAGAAGTGATAAAAATTTCAAAGTCATTTGGATTGAATTTGATGAATTATGAGGTGTTAGAGCCTTATGGGCAAATGTTTAATTTTGGAAACCTCGCCTTAATTAACACTTAGGCCTAATTCAAGGAGGGAAAATGAGTAACCTCTGATCTTAATCAATTTAATTGATGTTTGAAACACAAAGGGGTTAATTGATAGAAACCAATCTCACTTTCTTAATTAAGATTAATAAATTTCTAAATTATTACAAACCAATCTCACTTTCTTAATTAAGATTAATAAATTTCTAAATTATTAAAATTTGGAAGTTGTTAATTGGTAGAAACTAATTGCACTTTCTTAATTAAGATTAATAAATTTCTAAATTATTAAAATTTGGAAGTTTATTATCACTTTCTTAATTAAGATTAATAAATTTCTAAATTTTGCACTTTCTTAATTAAGATTAATAAATTTCTAATTTATTAAAATTTGGAAGTTTATTAAAATTCTGATCCTGGACTTAGGGGTATAACTTTTGAAGTCAATAACTAATCAATTTAATACCCCTATCTTGATTTTCAAATAGAATCCAAATCATGAATCATGACCACTTAAAGGTTAACCCTTTTCAAAACTAATTAAGACACTCACTTAGGCATTAAGGGCTTAGTAGTGACTTAGGCTAAATAAAAAATTGACTAAAAAAAGGATTAGAGAAATAAACATAATCGTATCAAACATCCTTGAAACACCACTAAGCCTAATTAGGATTAAAAATTGGATAAGTGTTCAAACTGCACTAACTTGCCCCTTTAAGGGTCTTCACCCACATAATTCTTAAATTGAATGACAAATGACAATTACACTAACTTGCCCCTTTAAGGGTCTTCACCCACATAATTCTTAAATTAAATGACAAATCTTAGGGATAATTTAGACATCAATGTTCACTGAGTAATAAGGGTATTTATAGAATGAACTATTAAGAAACATAATAAGTTTAAATGGACTCGAGACTTTGACCAGTTGGTGAGAGAGAGGCATGGACCTGGTTCCCCCTGCTAACTTGTTGGATACCTCAGAGGCCTATTAAACTTAATATTCTTTGCTCAATGGAATCATCCTTAATTAAAATTTTTAAGGACTCACCAAGATATGACATAGGGTTAGGAAAATCATCAAAACTTTATTTTCCCTCCCCTTCATAAATGCCCTCACATGCATTTTTAAGTTTCAGGTGGTGGAACGAGAAGACTCGCAAGGTACCCTATTACAGTTTATAGTACCGTCTTCCTTCTCTCTTTTCCTTACATGTTTCATGCTTGCGTTTACCTACATAAACTTGCATGTTAACCCTAACCATAACCAAAACCCAAATATAAAAATCAACCAAGATAAAATTCACCGCCACAACATTCAAAATATAAAATAACTCAAAATTTAATCACAAANTTCCAGATGTATACATTTCAAGTTCATCATAAAAGCATTCTTATCAGCAATCCAAACCACCCATTACTCGGCTTCAAGAGGGGAATTAGCACAAACAGGAAAGTAAAAGAAACAAACACATTTACCATTAGCATTTCTAAATACATCTCCAACACCAGCACCCTTAGAAGTTCAGCTCCCATCAGTATTTACTTTCATCCATGACCGGCAAGGTGTTCTCCACAAAACCTGTTGAATGCTAATAGTTTTCTTTGTCCTGTTGTCAGCCTTCACTTGATCATGAAAAAATAACTTAAACTAGCAAAATAGGAATTGCTAAACCTGCCATATGAGAAAACCTTGTGTAGTCAAGCTAACATATTAGCAGCCACACTATGTTCCTTAGCAACCACCTCGTTATGTTTAGCATTGTTCCTAGCCATCCAGAGAAACCAGATGACAATATGAGGAAAATCATTTAAAATGTGTTTAGAATGATTGCTCCAGAAAGGAAGGCAGTTAGCCAAGTTTCACCACTAGGTATATTGATATTAAAAGTGTCACCCGGAATTCTCCAAACAGCTAAGGCAAAAGGACACGCAAAAAACATGTGACAAACATTCGCCTCCCCCTTCATACGAAGAATGCATTTAGAAGGAAGCTTTAGACCTTTAAGCTTGAGGATATCATCAAAAGGCAACACTTGAAAATACATCATCCAAAGGAAAAAGGACATAGAAGGAGAGAAAGTTTTGCACCAGATACTCTTACCCCAGTCAGCCAGTATCCAAGAGTAGAGATTAAGATAAATAGCGTTAGATATAGAGAAAGTAGAAGAAAATTTGGTAACCATAGTGTCTTTCTTGGAAATATCTATAGAGATCTTGGAAATGGAATTAGCAAGACCACAACCCACCTTCTCCCTAAGGATAGTAGTGTTCCATTCATTTTTATTCCAGAACTAAACCAGTTTGCAATCACCGTTTACCTCATTGATAAAGGAAACCAAATTCTCCATGCACCACTAGTCTTTCAAAAAAGAAATATCTCCATTTCCAAGATCCCAATAGACCAATATCTAACTCATTATGGCCTTCCAAAATTTGGAATCATCCATTCTAAAAAATGTTTGAGTAGGATGTTTATCTCTACAAAATACTTATCATACATAAAATTAGCCCACTCAGAGCTGTTGGCCCTAAACTTAAGCCAAAGCTTAATTGAATTAATTTCAACAATATAATGAAGCTCTTTAAAACCCATGCCACCAGTGAACGAAGGTTTACAAATTTTTTTCTAACTTGCCCAATGCTTTTTAATTCTTTTCCCAAGACCAAAGAAACTTGTTTAAACATAAGTCAAGCGTGTTGTGTGCTAGTTTTCATTTTTAGAACTTGAAGTGCATAAAGAGGGATTGAGTTTAAAACACTTTTGAGAAGAGTGACATGACCCCCAAATGATAGATAGGAATTTTTCCAATCAATGATACTGTTTTTGATATTATCAACAACACCATCAAGTTGTATTTGTTTGACTCTACCTTTAATTAAGTTGACCCTAAGATATTTGATCGGTAGCTCAGATGTAGCAAACCCAATAAACTCCTTAATCCAAAGTCCTAAGGATCTCTTGACATTTTTTGCTCAAAAAAAGTTGACATTTACTGATCTTAAAGGACACACCATAGATGTTTTGAAATTGCATCAACAAATTATAGACCTTTCTCGCAGAGGATTTCCCAACATTAGAAAAAATGATTGCATCGTTAGCATAGGCCAAATGGCTAATGATCATTTTGGATTTATGATGAAATTGTGTGATAAGACGATTGCTCTGTAACTTATTAACCATACGAGAAAAGTAATCAAAAGCAATAATGAAAATAATGGGTGGAAGGAGGTCACCTTTCTTAATTTTTCTAGTAGAAGAAAAGAAACCATAAGTACTCCCATTGATAAGCACATTATACTGGTTGCGCCTTAATCATCTAATAATAAGAGAGCAGAAATCAACTTTAAGACCCCTACTCTGAAGAACTTTGAACATAAAGTCCCAACTTATAGTATCATAAGCTTTCTTGAGATCAAGTTTCATAATCAGATTGCCACCCTTGCATTTTTTATCTAGATCATGAATAAGCTTTTAAGCCAATAGAATATTATCACTTATATCTCTGCCCTTGGTGAAGGTTGATTGGTTTAAGGAAATGAGAGAAGAGAGAAGAGAGAAGTGGTCGGAGTCTAGCTACAATTGTTTTACTTGTAAATTTAGAAATCACATAAGTAAGACAAATTGGTCTGAAATGATCGCAAGTATATCTGATTTTTTTCCCTGGGAATAAGAATGATGGTAGAGGTTGAGAAGTAGTTGCGTGGATCTTCCCTTCTAAAGCAACTTTGGATGGCAACAACAACCTCCTTTTTAATACATTCCAACATTTCTTGTAAAAGTTAGTAGTAAATCCATCAGCTAGCAGCTCTATTAGCATCAATAGTACAAAGTGCACCCCATATTTCTTTTTCACATGGAACCTTAGCTAGGTCAAGATTGCCAATAAGATGGCTTTGGTCTTCCAAAAGAGCATGATTGATAGGAGAATTAATCTCAATCCCGCTAAAGAGGTTCTCAAAGTAGTTAACAACACTTTTACCAATCTCAACTTGATCAGTAATCCAATTACCACATCCCTTCTGTATTTTTAAGTTAACATTCATCCTCCTTTTTTCTTAATGCAAGCATGAAAGCAGTGAGAGTTTCTATCCCCTCCTTAAAATGCACTTTCGGTTTCTTGGCCTTATAAATCCTCTTCCTATTTGATAGCAGTCAACAAAGTCTTATGAGAAGTGACAAGTTCATCATTATCCTTCTCGTTCACAACATCGATTTGCTCTAGTCTGCACACCTTAGCTTTAGCAGTAAACACCTTGTTATGCATATCATCAAAAACATTTCAATTCCAAGCCTTAGGTGCTTTGACAACATTCTTGTGGAGTTTTCATAATTTAAACCAAGAGTTCCCCATAAAAGTGGTCTTTCAGTTCTCCTTAACACAATTTATAAAATCATTTTGCTCAGACCACGTGTGAAAATATCTAAATTAATGCACTGAAGGTTTATCTAGGAAGGAAATGATTAAAAGTAAAGGTCTGTAATCAGTGCATTGTCTAGGAAGATGTTGAACCTTAGAAATATGAAAATTACTTGCCCACTTCTGATTAGCCAAGATTCTATCCAGTCTCTCAAAGACCCTACCTCTTTTCCCCAAGTGAAACAGACCAGCCTCTATTAATGCATTATTAAAATCAGCCATAATTCTAGGATCCACAAGTCTGCCATCAATTTTCTCAGAGTTGCAAGATATCATATTGAAATCTCGACCCATAACCTAATTTCCATTCATCCCAATGCTCAGATTCTTTAGATTCTCTCAGTGATCCAATCCAAGAGAATAAGTAGAACTAACATACACAAAAGTAGCCCACTTATGGAAGATGTCTTTCTCAACATGGACATAAGGAATTGTGATTCATTTCTAATCACATTAACAGTAACATTTTTCTTTATAGAACAACCAAATCTTGTTAGATACTATCGTAAGAGTGGAACTTTCCAAGTTTTCTTAGGATATATTTATTATTTCTACTAACCAAAGGTTCCAAAATAGCAAAGTACCAGAGTTTTGGAATCCGTTTGAGTTTAAACAATCTATTAAGGGAAGCCAAATCTACAATTCTCAACCAAATGACCAAACATAAGTTAATGTTCGCAAAAATGGGCGTGCTATTCCACGACAACTTTCTGCCAATAGCCGTTATGAGCAGTACTAATCCAAAGCTCCTCCGCAACAGCCTGAGTAATATCCTTTTCAACTAAAACACGGGCAACAGATGGCCTTATTAAAATTTTAGTGCAGATATCCATCTTCATTGACCTCCCAAAGATAGCTCCTAAAGAAGAAAAAAATCTCATGATTGAAAAGTTGAAGTTTAAGTCCAGGGAACTGAAACCAAATAGGGACTATAGGAGGCTCTATCTGCATTCTACTTCAAAAGTTTCTTACTTTTGTTCTCAAATTTTAAGTATTTTTTAGTAAAAATCCACGCATAGTCCTCCCTACTCAATTGGATAAGAATATGTCAGCCATCCAATAATCTAATCTTCCACTCGCCAAGAAGTTTTTTTCGCACTAATTCCATCTTAGGATGACCATAAAGAAACTTACCAACTAATGCAAATTTGCAATTGGAGGAAAGATTTAAAGTGTCTTGATCAGAAAGAAATAGAATAGGCCTTCCACTTTTTCTACCAGCCTTCCTCACAAAAAGTTGCTCACCCACACCACCTAATGTGTTGTTAAGATTGAGGAAAAACATAGTTTTTTTGAATCAATAACCGTGAGAGCGCCAACACATCCGCAAAAGTGAGTTTTTCCATTAACCCACCATCGGAGAAGCAGCTGCCTCCAGATTAAGCAAATCGCCTCCATGTCGCCCTAATCCTAGCAGAGCAACATGCCTCCATAATTTGTGTGTGTGTGTGTATAAGAAACACATATTAACATTTTAGCATGGTAAAAAGTGATAAATTGTTTTATATGAAATAATAATTTTGTAAGTCTCAAAATATTATTTAACAACTTGCACAAAGTAAAAATATAATATGAAAACCAACCGATCAAGCCATTAAACAAACATATAATATGAAATGAAAGCAATATAAAATATCAAAGATAATTTAACATAGTGTGTGTGTGTGTGTGTATAAGAAACACATATTAACAGTTTAGCATGGTAAAAAGTGATAAATTGTAAAAAATGATAAATTGTTTTATATGAAGTAAATATTTTTGTAAGTTTCAAAATATTATTTAACAACTTGCACAAAGTAAAAATATAATATGAAAATCAACCGATCAAGCCATTAAACAAACATATAATATGAAATGAAAGCAACATACAATATCAAAGATAATTTAACATAGTAGACTTTTCTCAATCCTGTTGTCCAACCAATATAATAACATCCATACTTCTACATAAGAACAAAAAAAAAAAAAAATCAAAAGCTAGAGCAGCAAGCGACGACGTTGATAATAGGATCAACTGGCGGCAACGATATCAACGGGAGCGGCAGAAGGCTATAACTGAAGATGTAAGCGGCTATTTTAGAGGAAGTAACAAGCCTCAATGACAGTGGAAGCAACAAGCAATTGTGGCGATGCTAGCGGCAAAGGCAGCAGGCAGCAATGCGGACAAAGCCTAATTGAGGAGAATGGAGTTCTTGTGCATGAGAGGTGTTCGGTTCGTATTTGAACTATCTAATATGGGGTGGGGGAAAACTAAATGCAAGAGGTGGATGTCTCAATGAAATTTAGGTGAGGCATGCCTCATCCAATGTGATGTGTACACATTTATGGAGCCAATTGAGGCATATACCTCAAAGCTTTTTTCTTTGAAATTGCGTTGAGGCGGCCCTCAAGGTGTGCCTCAGATTGCCCAATTTTAAACAGTGAATTAATTTAATATTACATGATAAAAATATGAATTACTGTTCCCTTTTACTCTATTTCGTTCTTTATTAATTTTTGGATTGTGCCGCATATGGTATGATCAATCCTATTGGGCTTAAGTTTTTGCAAGAACCATGTGATGCTACTAATTATAGAATTTATATTTTTACTTGCAAATCTGTTTGGTACTTAAGATATGAAAGGATGTAATTACATGGTGGACTCTGTATTAGCTTAAGTTTAGGACAAGAAAATGAAGTTTTGGTTCAGTCTCTGCCCCATTTCGCAAGATAAACATGCAATTCTACTTAGCCATACACTTTTATAGATACTCCATTTTTTTCTTTTCAAACTTCCTAGGCCCTTTTCCTTTTATGAAACCTTTTCTATCCCGGCCGTCTCCTTCAATCTTTATGTTGCAGCCATCTTTCTTCTCTGCTTTACCTATTCTTAGTACCATCACTGACACTGAATTTTCCCTTTTGAAACCCTCACTCTCATTGCCAATAATTTCAACATGCCTTCTCAACCTGCTTTATGCTGTTTTTAAGTGTATCCTTTCCATACCTTAGTTGGTACTGCTGCATTTATTGTTTTTTCCATCATTCGATACTCTGTTTTCACTTCTCTCTCACCCTTGCTCTTGACCAATCTCATCCACTGTTTTATAAGCCAACTCCAAACTCAATGTGCTTGTGGATATGGTTTATATTGATCTGTGCTCTTATTTTGGATTTGTGATAATAGTTTAACTTTGGGTCTGTTTAGGGCTCATATAGCTTTTTGTAGTAGTAGTAGTTATAGAAATATTGTAAGAAAATTAGGTTTTCTTAGTTGTTGTAGGCATTATAAATTCTTTACATTTTGAAAAAGTTAAATATCAGTTTTCTTACAACTAGTACGTTCTTATAGATACTATTGTAAAAATTGCTTCTCACTAAAAAAAATTCTGAAAAACATCAAAAAAATTTTAGCCTAACAAAATTGTGGCAGCTTCTTAGAAAGCATAGCTACAAAAATGCCACCCTCAACAAAAACTTAGATCACTAACAATGAGTTCTTTTGCTACTGCATGAATCTCATCGGTTTATCATTTAATTATTTTTACATATTTATTGAAGTCATCTGATTTGTTTATCATGGGATCACCCTCACTATCATGGTTGTTATAGACTTGTTGCTTAAAATCAATTTTGCAAAAGCTACTATTGGTTTTATAATGTTTTTTTCTTTTTTAAAAAATGTTTAATAACTTTCTTATGTCTGCAATATTCTAGCAGATTTGGTTATAAAAATATGCTACCTACAACAAGAATTTTTAAAATAACAAAAAAGCTGAAATCAAATTGAAACTTGGCTACTATTTGAAAAGTAAAACTAAGAAAAATCTGCCCCAAATAGACCCTTATCGTGGTGATTTTTTTCTTATTGTTATGCATTACGCCGGTGTCTAGACTAAGGGAAATTTTGTATTTTATTAGCCTAAGGGTAATCTAGTCTTTTATTATTATTCTTGCTTAGTATAAATTGGGCTAATATATTTCGGGTAAGGGTATGCATGGGACTGTTGTTTTGAAACTTAGGTTTAGGGTTTTGGAGAGATTTTGTACCTCTCAGGTTGTAGGAATTGGGAGAGACCACCTATCTCTTGAATTGTAGGTGCTTATCTTTGTATTCGTGTAGAATGTTTGATATTCTTTTAATAAAATGTGTGTCCTAATTTCTGTAAGAAAATTTGTCTTGAATCCTATCAAGTGTTATCAGAGCATTAGATTCTTGGCAACATAGAAGATCTAGCATGCCCTAGTTTCAATTTGAGAGCCAAATTTTTCACAGAGGAGCAATCGTGGGAAGGACCGCGACGTACAAAACGACTCGATCTTATTCTTCTTTGTAATACAGTCGCAATTTGGGACTAGAGGGGATGCAAGCGTCAAGATTGCGGCCTGCAGGGCCAATGATGTGATCACAATGTACAGGTTCATGGTTGTACAGAGCGACATGCATGGGCTTTGTGACCGAAGCTTGCAATTTAGTTGTGATTCATAGGAAAGACCAACGGTATTGTTGTGTGTCGGTGCTCCTTTGTCATCGAACGTTGATGCTACAGTTTCGAGGGAAGTGATGACTTGATTGACATGACTCAGAATCACTAAATTGCGGTGCAGTCGCGATAAGTGCTAGCTGGTAAGTGAAGACGGGGTTTCAGGGTACAAAAATTTTGCATTTGTGGTTAAAAGTTTTCCTAGGAGTAATAACGACTAAGAAAGTGGATGTTTTAGAGGAGAAATTGGGAAAGTGGAGCCACATCAGATTTGGAATAGAAGAACATTTCTCAGCTATGAAGGAGCAGTTGAAGTGGAGATTCATAGCTCTGGAATAAATGATGACAAGCATCATTGTGTTTCACACAAAATGGCCTCTGCCAGCTGTGAGATCGACAAATGACGGCGGGAACAAACGCAAGCAGCAACAACCAGAAAAATTCACATGACATCAAAGTAGTGTCATTGTTTTAGGCAGATCGGGAGCTACGATATCGAGCCAAGGAATCTGGAGTGAGCTTGAGCAGCAATACTTGGAAGAAATAGTGCAACATTTAGACAGTTGAACGAACGGAAGCAAGCATGATTGAAGTTGACAACGATGGAGGAGACACATGAGACGAAGTTGACAGAGAATCTAGTGATCGATAAGCTACGGGATGAGTTGTTTGAGGTTGTGATATTCTCTAAGATTGACTGGAAGTCAGGACACCATTTGATTCAATTGTGGCTGAAGGATGTGCACAAGATGAAATATCGAATTTCTAAGAGTCGCTATGAATTTTTGATTAAAGGAAAAGGATTGCCAGACGATGCCAAACATTGAGAACCATACAACTTGATCCAACAGTAGTTTTTCCCATCTGAAAAACAAGTTGTCTTTTTGGAAGGTGAGCTTTGTTACACCGGTGCCTAGTTTAAGTACAATTTTGTTTTTTATTAGCCTGAGGGCAATTTAGTTTTTTATTACTATTATTGCTTGGTATAAATTGGACTGATATGTTTAGGGTTAAGGTATGCATGGGATTGTTATTGTGAGTCTTAGGTTTAGGGTTTGGGAGAGATTTTCCACCTCTCAGATTTGTAGGAATTGAGAGAGATTGCTTAGCTCTTGAATTGTAGGTGCTTATGTTTGTATTCATGTTGAATGCTTGATGTCTTACAATAAACTATGTGTTTGCCCTAATTTTTTTGAGAAAAATTGTCTTGAATTCTATCATTATGCTTTTCAACTTAATTTCCTGTTTTCGCTTGAACTTCTTGATCTTCTGTTTTATTGACTGCTGTTGATTGCTTCCCTTTTTTAATCGATTCCTCTATAATTTTATGTTTGCAAAATGTTGTCCTAGCTATATTTCTTTAAAATTCGTTGGTGTAGACAATATCAGGCACTGCCAGATATTTGCAGGGCTCCTTTTACTTAGAACTGTTTATAATGCTTCTGTTTTTTATGCAGAATTGAGCGGCTTGAGTTGTTTGATGAGTTTGAAGAATGGTATTTGATGCAGGTAAGCCTTGACTTGCATGTTGTAAACGGAGGGGAAGACTTTGACTCCATTAATCCGTTTATTTGCTACATTTTATGATGCAACTACATAGTCATTCATATTGAAAGGACTTTAGGATGTCAGAGGCTTCAGTTTTTTTTTTCTTTTTGGCCTGCCATAAATCTATTAACTTTAATTGGACGCAGTCACAGAAAATACATATGATAGTATTTCTACTCGGCTAATAATACTAGCTCTAACCTATTTAACTCGTTTTAGGCCGCTTCTGATATTTTTTTCTCTATACAGGAACACTACTGTGTGGCCTACGCAGTCAATGATGCCTATGTGAGTAATCCTTCTTTTATAACTGTATGCGACCAATTGATAATCATAGATTATGCTTCATACATGTCTTTTTTATTCACACCGTTATACTTTATGTGATATGCTTTCCGACAATTCTGCATTCATTTGTGATTGTATAATGTNATCCATACAGGAACACTACTGTGTGGCCTACGCTGTCAATGATGCCTATGTGAGTAATCCTTCTTTTATAACTGTATGCCACCAATTGATAATCATAGATTATGCTTCATACATGACTTTGTTTATTCACACCGTTATACTTTATGTGATATGCTTTCCGACAATTCTGCATTCATTTGTGATTGTATAATGTGTTCGGTGCAGTGTAGTTGTCTCCATCTATGAATATAAGATCAGTGGAGGTGCTTGTTGGAGGGTTTCATTTTTGTAATGTTAATTGTTAGCCTCATGTCGCAGTTCCTTTGCCAACGAACCAATATATATCCATACAAATGTGGGAATTGACACATACGACACAAATGTGGGATATGCCTATTTTTTAAAATGTATGACACGGATATATATTTCACATGGTATTATAATTTATATTCTTATAAAATTTAAATTAATATATAAGAATTTCATAATTAAATTAACATGAAATAATTCAAAAAACTAACATTATAGGGATGAAAAAGTATTAATATTTAATTATTATTAGATAAATTTCGTCTATTAATCCTTTGATTTATGGATGAAATTTCATCAGAATCATTCTAAGAAATGTTTGAAGATGGATAAGATATTCGTGGAAGAGTAATTGATCTTCTCAGATTGAACCTTATTATAACATTTTCGTCTGTATTTTGACTAACTTGTTCTACATGCTGATTTATAATAGGATGAGGATTTATAGCAGTTTATAATAGTCATGATTTAATGGAAGCTAACGTCATCCCATTTAATAATTCTATTAGTAGCTATATTTGAAGCTAATAGATTTGTTTCTACTATTGTAGATCTAATTGTAAGTTTTATATTATATTTAATATTTGAATATAAAGTATTCATAATTTTAAAATGTACTATGTAGATTATAGCTATTGTTTCAAATCCAGGTAAGAAATTATACTCATGTAATTTGATATGTAATTTAGCTGCTTGAAAGAGATTAATTTCTGTAAGTGACAGACCTAGATTTGGTAAAGTACTGAAGAAAACTGTTCTATGATAGAGACTAGTCTCCATTACTCCCATTAATGATTGTGCCCAGTCGAGACATCTTGCATCCCTTAAGCAGACTAAAATTGATGCATTTAATCCTCTTAATGTAAGTGGTTTAAATGTAATTTGCATTAAATTCTTCAAAAGTGAAAGATTGTTCAATAGTTTTTATTGAAGATTTTCATTTGAAATCAAAGGTTCCCATTTTGTAGATTATAGACTTTTCCATTTTATGACTAGTCCATTTATTTAATTCATCTTCATTTGCAGGGTGTTGCTGCATTTCTGCATTTTAATGTTATTGTTTCTGGATTGAGAATTTCTCAGTTTTCGGGATAATAAGTTATTATTGTGTTTTATTATATAATTAAGTTATTACTTTGATTTAGTATATTGATTTAATAATTATGGAAGTATAATTTATCTCATTGTCAAATTTGATGTTAATTTATTTAAAGGCAAAATAACTCTTAACTAAAATTTTACTTGTATTAATTCTTTGAATTTACTGACTCCCCTACAATTCTACCTTATGCACAACGAGCTTAAAGTCTTGTTAGTTTTACTGACCTCAATTAACATAATTATATATTAACATCTTTAATGTATATCCCTTTAATATATAAAAAAAAATTCAGCAAACAAGCCTAGCACATTCCTTTACCTCTATTTTGCGTGGTTCAACAATTTTTGCACGCTAAAAATTGCATGGGAGGATTCCGTCTTCCACACATGAGGCTCCTTCTTGACTGACTGCACAAAACCCTTACTTTCAGTTTTCGTTCACACTAGAACACACATGCAGTCACTCCTCTTTGATTTCGCTCAGGTCACCTCCTTCAAGTGAGAAACACATGATGTCGCTCAGCTCAACTCGTCCTTTGATGTCTCATTGCACTTGTTCCTCTTTTTCTTCTCGCACACGAAGTCCTCACAAAGCCGCCTCCTTGCCTTCTTGCCACATTGAGTTTCGCCATATTCGACTGCCTGTACATTGGAATTGTTGATCTTCATTTAATAGAAAACCTCACTCATTCTGCCTTCTTCCTCTTTCCCAACCTGCAACTCGTCGACGCAGATATTCAAACCTGAGCTTGATCTTCTGCTTGATTTGATTTATCATGCGACACAGATCTCTCTGTTGTGAGTATATGAGGTTCGTCTTCTTCTTCTTCCTGTCATTGGTACCGCACGCACCGGGACAGTCCTGCTCTCTTTCAATCTCCTTCTCATTCTCTTGTTCGACTGCTTGACACGAAACTGTCGTGATGGTTATCCCTTTCTGAACCGAGGCGACCCTTTAAAAATCATTTTCTTTTATTTATTTATTTATTTATTATTTTTATCTGTTTGTTTTCACTTATTACAAATATTTTACTTATGTTTGGGGAAATTTGGTTACATTGCAAAGTAAGAATATAATTTGGTGGCAAGGATTAGTGCTGAGGTAGAATATTAGGCTATGACTAATGGAGCATGTGATATGCTATGTATTGCTAAAGAGAATTCTTGAAGAGATGATCCCAATGAACATGCCAATGAAGTTGTATTGTGATAATAAATTTTTCATAAACTTTGCAGAAAATCTAGTGCATCATGATTGAACAAAACATGTGGAGATTGATAGAATTTTTATAAAAGAGAAAATTGATTATGGAGCTTTTTGCATGCCCTTCACTTCGATAGTGCAATAAATACTACATATCTTTACCGGCTTGGTTTTGAGTTCCTTATATACAAAGTTGGGCATGATAGATATCTATGCTTCAACTTCAGGGGTGTTTCGATTTTAGGAATTTCTGCTTTTGGCATCTTGTTTTTTATTATACCGTTCAACTTACCACACTCATATGTAGTTTTTCTTGGGCTATGTTCGATGGATTATTATTATTATTATTATTATGTACTTTTACATTCATTTTATGTTTTTGGTGTTCAATATACGTAGCATATAATTATTTAGATACTTGACACATTCTTCTTCAAAGCCTTTGAATGTATCTACATATTTAGCACCTATGCTTTTTTTACTAGTAAAATAGATTTCTTTAATATTTGTAAAGTAGTAAACCAAACCACCATGTCTTTAGCCGTAACTTGGTTTCCAACCCCTGTCAAGCACCACAGGCCTATGACTTGAACGTTTTACTTGTATAATAAGCTATTCAATGATCAAGTTGCATTCTAGTTTAGTTCCTTTCTTTGTAGGACTTTAACCCAGTTTTATCTCGTAACCTCAACTTTTCCCTAACTTATGCTTCAGAAATGCGTTAAGCCTGACCCTTAACAATGCCACCAGGAAGTTGGCAATATGACATTTAAGAACGATTGAAAATAATGTTTGTGGTTGATCCAGGGCTATTTTGTTGATTTTCTTGTAATTATTGTAATCAAGTAGGTAACATCGTACTATTGAGTTTTTTAATTTTATGTCGAACTAATTTAAGGTGCTAATGTTGAATCCTTCCATTTTTCTAGACTTCATTGATTTTAACATTCGATACTGCCGGCTTATGATCCTTTTTTCTGCAAACAGTATTATTACCCATAATTCGTTTTTGCAACTTACATATCATAAGACAGTATTCTTACACTTATCTTCAGCCTCCACGATTGGTGATTAAAGTCTTAAAATTAAATTTCTGAAACTTACTTTAATCAAGAAGGTTTTGTAGTTGAGCATCCCAGTGACCAGCACCAATTCAAACAACAAAAACAACAAAGCCTTAATCCCACTACGTGGGGTCGGCTACATGAATCCTTTTTCTCTATTGCGTCCTATTTCCTATTCCGTGTCATATTTTCATTTATTTCTAGTAAATTAAGATCATTTTTTATACAATAGGCCCAAGTCTCCTAGGTCTACCTCTGCCTTTCTTAACACAAGTCGAATCTAAAACATCTGCTCTCCTAATCGGATCATCAGATGGTCGACGTTTAAAGTGACCAAACCATCTAAGACGACTTTCTCTAATTTCGTTCGTCACAGGAGCTACACCAACCCTACCATCCAAGACTGGCACCAATTCAAACAACTTCAAAAATTAATTTTTTTCTTGCATTAAACTTGAGCATGAAAATCTATGGTTCTGCATTTCTCATATCAAATGCCAAATTTACATAAATGAGAATAGTGGCAAAATAGTCCTCTAACTCTTTTTAGCGTGTTCACTTTAGTCCCAAAGTCTATAAAAGTGTCAATTTAGTCCCTAGATTATTTTAATGAAGCTGACTATTGCAGCGCCAATTTAAAACGTGTGGATTAATTTGACACTTTTATAGACTGAGACATTAAAATGGCCCCATGAAAATAGTCAAGGGATTATTTTGACACTTAAATAAAAAAAATAAACAAAGTTTGGCACTCAGCTATTTCTTCATTGCCAGTTAACAGCAAGTTTCTTTAATGCAGAGCATCTTCGGCGATTTTGGATTCTCTACGATTAGTCCATCTCGAGAACCATAAGAGGGAGTAAACTTTGGAGTTGCTTTAGTTCCTCTAAATTTCTGCTTCTACTTATTTTAATGTTCATGAAACCAAAATTTTGTTAGTTACGTTGTGCTGTTTTAACTCTTATAATGATTGCGTTTGTTAGCTGTGGCTTGCTTAAAGGAAGGCACAATATGTATTGTTTTATTTCTCTATTTTAATGTGAGAATTGGTCTCCAATGTGTATTGTATGCTTTCTATCTAGAAAGACATGGGGATTGATTGTTACCATCTCCTGTAAGGAATTTATTATGGGTGTTCCTACAGGGAATGGGTCATCACGTGGCAAGTGGGATCTTTTTTTTCTTCTTAGCATTTATAGGGGTAAGATTTTATCTTAAAGTGTCTCGTTGAAACAGCTTTTTTAATATTACGAACAAGTTAATGTAAAGTCAGTTATGTAAATTTATGATTTTCAACATCATTAGCTTGAGCTTCTTTAATTTATCAAGTTTTTGCCTGAAGTTTTAGCTTACTTGTATGAGTTTGAATTGATTCACAAGCTGATTTATTCATTTGGAAAATCTGATTTTGATTTAGATATTTATTTTAATAAAATGATAAGACAATAAGAAACTATATAAGAAATAAAAGAAATCACTGAAATCTAATTTAGGATAATTAAAACTAAACACTTGAATTTTAGCTTATTTAGAGTGTTTTTATATTAAGTATTTTTTAATAGAGATAACTTGAGCAGATTTCTCAATTCATAAACTTTTAACATTTATTGATCCCTTCAAAAAATTTTGTAGTATTAGAATGCTGTTTCTTAGTTCCTTCATGCTAACACTCTTGGTATTTGAAAGGGATCAACTAACGCCTGTTTGGTTTCATTTGAAGGTAAATTTCATGTACTTCAGAGTGAATGTGATTTGTGAGAGTTAATTTTAATTGAAAGTGTATACTTTGATATTTATTTTCACTAGCAAATGGCAAATGATGATTATTATTCTAAATTTATTGGCTTCTAATATTTTTCAGCTTTCAAATTCAATATTATATGATTTTGACTGTAGCAACTTATAAAAATTACTTCAAGATAGAAATTTTTCTTGATACTATTTTTGATGATTGAGTGAAAAATAATAAAATACTATATAAGATATGTCAAGTTCAAAATTTTCCATATATTTGACCTTAAAAAAATTGCTAAATATACTCCATTTCACTAATGATTTTTTTAATTTTAGATTATTTGAATCTTTTGATTTGCTTTCTTCTTTTTCGGCAATTGGAAAAAAAATTTCCCCCCTTTTCTGAGATATTGTATTGACAACCCAATAGATTTAGAAGTTTTTTATATTGTGCATATCATTAATTTTAACAATCCTGGGAGTTGTTATTTAACTTTTATGATAAAAATCATGGTAGTCGTCATTGTCGGGTTTCATGCTCTGGATGTAAAGTAGATGGTTTTATCAGGTAGTTGACAACTAACGTAAATATTTGGTTGAAAAATTGTGACATGAATATTTTAAATTATTGTGTCAACACTAGGGCGTCCCTTGAATGCGATAGATTGTATGACTTGAATACAGTCAAACGTGTGCAATAACTACTACACTGATGTCCGAGTGTAGTGTTGAATAAGCAATGACGCTCATGGACATGAACAATTAATTTGGTTCATGAAACTAATATTAGTATAAGAACTTGAAATATAGATGCGTTTACAAGTTAATTAATGGAATTAGTAGATTGTGATTCATAGGAAGATAAATGTTTTATGCTTTCAAGAAAGTAAATGGGTTGGACAACATGCTAAAAAGATTTAAAGCTTAGGTTTTAAAGTTCGATATTCAGGCAGGAGTCGTATTAGAAATGATATATGTATAATTATAGTAAAAAGTTTAAAACATAAGTTGTAAAAATTAATAAAATTAGAAATAAAATTATTACTCCAAAGATTGTAATGTTAAAATTAATAGAATTAGAGATAAAATTTTAACTCTAAAGATTATTATTGATATTAAGATTTTTATTGTTATAAAACTTATTCTCTTTAAGTTGCTTCATATATATTTTCAAAAGAAATTTTTGGAATACTGAAGACTTAATACAGATGATATTTCTTGAAGAAAATTTTTTAATCGGAGAAGATTTAAATGAGCATGCTAGTAGAGTGGTAGAAGATTTTAGAAGTATTTATGGTGACTATGATTTTCGAGTGATTGATGAAGAATGCAGTGTTATATTTCATTTTTAACTTATGATTTTATTATTACCAATACTTTATTTAAGAAAAAAAAGAGTATACTATCACTTATAAGAATGGATCAAATAAAACACAAATTAGTTATATTAGTTTTGAAAAATATATTGTCAAGATTTTAGAATTTATGAACTCATTTCAAATGAAAATTTAATACCTTACATAAATTATTATTTTTGTATCTTAAGATGAAGGATTAGAAAAAAAAACAAACAAAAAAAAAAATATGAGTAAACTTCAAAATCTTTAAGATTTAAGATTTTTTTGAAAAAACTAACACTATATGGGTGGGCTAAAAGTAACAAGTACTATTAAGGAAGTTACCAAATATGTGCTTGTAGAGTTAAACAATAAACTTCCTTTAAAAAAAATATACTTCATGGTAGAATATTAATGTGCAGGAAAAGAAATAGAAGTTTTGTGATAAAAATTGAGTTAGATGTAAACACTTAAAATATTGGAAAGAATATAAGGTGGTTTGCAGGGAGTCAAAGATAATAATTTGTGATGTAAAGAATTTTACTTGTAGTCATCTCTATAATAGATAAAATATTAAAGAGGTTGAAAAATGTTTATAAAAGCCAGCCAACTTAAGAGATATAAAAAAGTAATGGTTTAGTTCAAGTAAATTTCCTTAATGAAGAAAATCAAACAATGTTTTTTTCTATATGATGATATTCAATATAGGTGAGAGATATTTTCATAAAATTTTCAATGATGATTATGAAAATATGATCAACTTTAATGATTTTAATATCTTAAATAATAACGAAACTTTTTAATTCTACCGCCATATTAATAAAATGAAAGTTGATGAAACGAAGAAAATGAAGTGTGAAAATTAGCAAGGCTGGATAATATTTCATTATAAGCGTGAAAATATTTAGGAAACTTGTGAATTTTTTGGCTTATAAAAATTTTTAAATTTTCTTTAGAATCTAAAAAGATGTATAATGAATGGAGAAAGAGTATATTATTTCTTACTTTTAAGAATAAAGGAAATGCACAAAATTGTGCAAATTATAGAAAAACTAAGCTAATATGTCATAAATTATAATTATGAGATGGAATAATTAAGCATATGTTACAATGTGATACACAAATTATTCAAAATGAGTTTGGATTCATGCCAAGAAAGTCTAATGTGGAAACTATACAATTATTGAGAGGTTCAATGGAGAAACATAGAGAGAGTACGAAAGATTTACATATGATTTTTGTTGATTTAGAAAAAAAATTATGATATGATTTCAAGAGAAGTACTTGGGAGAGTTCAAGAAAATAAAATGTTGATATTGCTTACATTCAAGCCATTAAAGCTATGTATATTATAGATGTTACTTGTGTATGAGCACAAGGAGGATTCACTAATTATTTTCCTATTTTAGTTGGATAATATTGAGAATCGAATTTAAGCCCATACATTTTTATTTTATTTACGAATGTTCTTACTTGACATTTAACAGAGTATTTACCTTGTTGTATACTTTTCGATGATGATATCCTTCTTGTTGATTAGACTTAGTTAGATTTTAGTGAAAAATTTAGTTATGGAAGTTTACTTTATAGAGTCTAAAGGCTTTTGTTGAGTAGATATAAAATTGAATACATGGCATGTAAATTTAGTAGTAGCAGTTCTAATTTCTAATAATATGTGATCAAGTCATTAAATAGAGTAAATGCTTTAGGTATCATAGGTTTATTTTCAAAGTGATGGTGATATAAATGAGGATGTGATTAGTATAAATCAAGTTGGATGGTTGAAGTGGAGGAATGCACTAAGCTTATTGTGTGATAGAAAAGTATTGTTTAGACTTGAAGGAAAATTTTATAAGATGGTGGTGAGACTTGCAATGCATTATGACGTTGAATTTTGACTTGTAAAAGAGAAGCATAAAATTAAGTTAAGTGTTGCTGAGATGAAAATGCTTAGTTAGATTTGTGGCTTTACACTTAAAAAATAAATATGAAACGAATTTATCCGTGATAGGGTTGAAGCGGCTCCGATGGTAAATAAGATTACTGAGAGTTTGCACGGAATGCTGGCTAGTGAAAGAGAAGCATAAAATTAAGTTTAAGTGTTGTTGAATATTTCCGTGAAATACCTCCAGTGGCAAACAAGATTAGAGGGAGCCACCTTAGATGATCTGGTGATGATAAATGTCAATTATTTGATGACAAATGTTTTACCTTTGATTTGGGTTAAGAAAGAGATAGACCTAAAATGTACTTAGCATGTTTTATAAAAAATGATCTTAATTTATTAGAATTAAATGAAAACATGACACTCAATAATATATAATATAGAAAAAAGATTCATGTAACCGACCCCACTTTGTGGGATAAAGGCTTGTTGTATTTGATTAATAGCTCAAAATTTTTAGTTATTTTTATAATGACGAAAAAATTTGTGGTGTGATGGTTTTGATAACATTGTAATCCTTTTTTTTTTTTTGGTTTTAAATTATAATAATCATAACAGTTTTCAAAAAGCTATTTTTATCAAATTATCTTATAGTTAATTTTACAAATACCTAAATTTCATATTGAATCCTAAATTAAAGGGCATTTTTATTGTGATACACAATGTAATCCCTAAATGATCCAATTAAAAGAAATAGTGAAATATTTTAATGTGCATTATGCTCACAACAATTTTTTTCATACATGCCACACATTTTCATGTATTTACATATATGGCATTTAAACATTAATATTTATATTTATACTACTTTAACAATGCATGAAATAAGTGTATTTCACTTCTTGAGTGTTAGTGATAGTGATATTTTTCTGTAATATGAAAAGTTCGTTATATATATATATATATATATATATATATATATATATATATATATNTAGCTTTGAGATCGACAAATGACGGCGGGAACAAACGCAAGCAGCAACAACCAGAAAAATTCACATGACATCAAAGTAGTGTCATTGTTTTAGGCAGATCGAGAGCCACGATATCGAGCCAAGGAATCAGGAGTGAGCTTGAGCGGCAATACTTGGAAGAAATAGTGCAACAGTTGAACGAACGGAAGCAAGCATGATCGAAGTTGATAACGATGGAGGAGACACATGAGACGAAGTTGACAGAGAATCTAGAGATCGATAAGCTACGGGATGAGTTGTTTGAGGTTGTGATATTCTCTAAGATTGACTGGAAGTCAGGACACCATTTGATTCAATTGTGGCTGAAGGATGTGCACAAAATGAAATATCGAATTTCTAAGAGTTGCTATGAATTTTTGATTAAAGGAAAAGGATTGCCATATGATGACAAACATTGGGAACCATACAACTTGATCAAACAGTAGTTTTTCCCATCTGAAAGACAAGTTGTCTTTTTGGAAGGTGAGCTTTGTTACACCGGTGCCTAGTCTAAAGTACAGTTTTGTTTTTTATTAGCCTGAGGGCAATTTAGTTTTTTATTACTATTATTGCTTAGTACAAATTGGACTGATATGTTTAGGGTTAAGGTATGCATGAGATTGTTATTGTGAGGTTTAGGTTTAGGGTTTGGGAGAGATTTGTAGGAATTGAGAGAGATTGCCTAGCTCTTGAATTGTAGGTGCTTATGTTTGTGTTGATGTTGAATGCTTGATGTCTTACAATAAATTATGTGTTTGCCCTAATTTTTTTGAGAAAAATTGTCTTGAATTCTATCATTATGCTTTTCAACTTAATTTCCTGTTTTCGCTTGAACTTCTTGATCTTCTGTTTTATTGACTGCTGTTGATTGCTTCCCTTTTTTAATCGATTTATCTATAATTTTATGTTTGCAAAATGTTGTCCTAGCTATATTTCTTTAAAATTCGTTGGTGTAGACAATATCAGGCACTGCCAGATATTGCAGGGCTCCTTTTACTTAGAACTGTTTATAATGTTTCTGTTTTTTTTTGCAGAATTGAGCGGCTTGAGTTGTTTGATGAGTTTGAAGAATGGTATATGATGCAGGTAAGCCTTGACTTGCATGTTGTAAACTGAGGGGAAGACTTTGACTCCATTAATCCGTTTATTTGCTACATTTTATGATGCAACTACATAGTCATTCATATTGAAAGTACTGTAGGATGTCAGAGGCTTCAGTTTTTTTTTCTTTTTGGCCTGCCATAAATCTATTAACTTTAATTGGACGCAGTCACAGAAAATACATATGATAGTATTTCTACTCGGCTAATAATACTAGCTCTAACCTATTTAACTCGTTTTAGGCCGCTTCTGATATTTTTTTCTCTATACAGGAACACTACTGTGTGGCCTACGCAGTCAATGATGCCTATGTGAGTAATCCTTCTTTTATAACTGTATGCGACCAATTGATAATCATAGATTATGCTTCATACATGTCTTTTTTATTCACACCGTTATACTTTATGTGATATGCTTTCCGACAATTCTGCATTCATTTGTGATTGTATAATGTGTTCGGTGCAGTGTAGTTGTCTCCATCTATGAATATAAGATCAGTGGAGGTGCTTGTTGGAGGGTTTCATTTTTGTAATGTTAATTGTTAGCCTCATGTCGCAGTTCCTTTGCCAACGAACCAATATATATCCATACAAATGTGGGAACTGACACATACGACACAAATGTGGGATATGCCTATTTTTTAAAATGTATGACACGGATATATATTTCACATGGTATTATAATTTATATTCTTATAAAATTTAAATTAATATATAAGAATTTCATAATTAAATTAACATGAAATAATTCAAAAAACTAATTTTATAGGGATGAAAAAGTATTAATATTTAGTTATTATTAGATAAATTTCTTCTATTAATCCTTTGATTTATGGATGAAATTTCATTAGAATCATTCTAAGAAATGTTTGAAGATGGATAAGATATTCGTGGAAGAGTAATTGATCTTCTCAAATTAAACCTTATTATAACATTTTCGTCTGTATTTTGACTAACTTGTCCTATATCCTGATTTCTTACAGGATGAAGATTTATAGCAATTTATAACAACCATGATTTAATGGAAGCTAACGTCATCCCATTTAATAATTCTATTAGTAGCTAAATTTGAAGCTAATAGATTTGTTTCTACTATTGTAGATCTAACTATGAGTTTTATATTATATTAATATTTGAATATAAAGTATTCATAATTTTAAAATGTACTCTGTAGATTATAGCTATTGTTTCAAATTTAGGTAAGAAATTATACCCGTGTAATTTGATATGTAATTTAGCTGCTTGAAAGAGATTAATGTCTGTAAGTGGCAGACCTAGATTTGGTAAAGTACTGAAGAAAACTGGTCTATGATAGAGATTGTCTCCATTACTCCCATTAATGATTATGCCCAGTCGTGACAGCTTGCATCCCTTAAGCAGACTAAAATTGATGCATTTAATCCTCTTAATGTAAGTGATTTAAATGTAATTTGAATTAAATTGATATGACTATTTTTATAATTTTCGAAGAATTATTTAAATCTTCTTGACTTAATAGAGAAATAGTTTTCTCAGATTCGTCAAAAGTGAAAGATTGTTCAATAGTTTTAATTCAAGATTTTCCTTTGAAATCAAAGGTTCCCATTTTGTAGATTATAGACTTTTCTATTTTATGACTATTCCATTTATTTAATTCATCTTCATTTGCAGGGTATTGCTGCAATTCTGCATTTTAATGTTATTGTTTCTGGATTGAAAATTTCTCAGTTTTCGAGATAATAAGTTATTATTGTGTTTTATTATATAATTAAGTTATTACTTTGATTTAGTATATTGATTTAATAATTATGGAAGTAGAATTTATCTCATTATCAAATTTGATGTTAATTTATTTAAAGGCAAAATAACTCTTAAACTAAAATTTTACTTGTATTAATTCTTTAATTATCTGACTCCCCTACAATTCTCCCTTATGCGCAACGAGCTTAAAGTCTTGTTGGTCTTACTGACATCTTAACATAATTATATATTAACATCTTAAATGTATATCCCTTTAATATATAAAAAAAAAATTCAGCAAACAAGCCTAGCACATTCCTTTACCTCTGTTTTGCGTGGTTCAACAATTTTTGCACACTAAAATTTGCACGGGAGGATTCCGTCTTCCACACATGAGGCTCCTTCTTGACTGACTGCACAAAACCCTTCCTTTCAGTTTTCCTTCACACTAGAACACACATGCAGTCACTCCTCTTTGATTTCGCTCAGGTCACCTCCTTCAAGTGAGAAACACACGATGTCGCTCAGCTCAACTCTTCCTTCGATGTCTCATTGCACTTGTTCCTCTTTTTCTTCTCGCACACGAAGTCCTCACAAAGCCGCATCCTTGCCTTCTTGCCACATTGAGTTTCGCCTTATTCGACTGCCTGTACCTTGGAAGTGTTGATCTTCATTTAATAGAAAACCTTACTCATTCTACCTTCTTCCTCTTTCCCAAACTGCAACTCGTCGACGCAGATATTCAAACCTGGGCTTGATCTTCTGCTTGATTTGATTCATGCGACACAGATCTCTCTGTTGTGAGTATATGAGGTTCGTCTTCTTCCCATCATTGGTACCGCACGCACCGGGACAATCCTGCTCTCTTTCAATCTCCTTCTCATTCTCTTGTTCGATTGCTTGACACGAAAGTGTCGTGATGGTTATCCCTTTCTGAATCGAGACGACCCTTTAAAATTCATTTTCTTTTATTTATTTATTTATTTATTTATTATTTTTATCTGTTTTTTTACTTATTACAAATATTTTACTTATGTTTGGGGAAATTTGGTTACATTGCGAAGTAAGAATATAATTTGGTGCCAAGGATTAGTGCTGAGGTAGAATATTAAGCTATGACTAATGGAGCATGTGAGAGGTTATGTATTGCTAAAGAGAATTCTTGAAGAGATGATCCCAATGAACATGCCAATGAAGTTGTATTGTGATAATAAATTTGTCATAAACTTTGTAGAAAATCTAGTGCATCATGATTGAGCAAAACAAGTGGAGATTGATAGAATTTTTATAAGAGAGAAAATTGATTATGGAGCTTTTTGCATGCCCTTCACTTTGATAGTGCAATAAATAGTACATATCTTCACCGGCTTGATTTTGAGTTCCTTGTATGCAAAGTTGGGCATGATAGATATCCATGCTTCAACTTCAGGGGTGTTTCGAAATTTTAGGAATTTCTGCTTTTGGCATCTTGTTTTTTATTGTACCGTTCAACTTACCACACTCATATGTAGTCTTTCTTGGGCTATGTTTGATGGATTATTATTCTTATTATTATGTACTTTTACATTCATTTTATGTTTTTGGTGTTCAATATACGTAGCATATAATTATTTAGACACTTGATGTTTTTGGTGTTCAATATACGTAGCATATAATTATTTAGATACTTGACACATTCTTCTTCAAAGCCTTTGAATGTATCTACATATTTAGCACCTATGCTTTTTTTACTAGTAAAATAGATTTCTTTAATATTTGTAAAGTAGTAAACCAAACCACCATGTCTTTAGCCGTAACTTGGTTTCCAACCCGTCAAGCACCACAGGCCTATGATTTGAACGTTTTACTTGTATAATAAGCTATTCCATGATCAAGTTGCATTCTAGCTTAGTTCCTTTCTTTGTAGGACTTTAACCCAGTTTTATCTCGTAACCTCAACTTTTCCGTAACTTATGCTTCAGAAATGCGTTAACCCTGACACTTAACAATGCCACCAGGAAGTTGGCAATATGACATTTAAGAACGATTGAAAATAATGTTTGTGGTTGATCCAGGGCTATTTTGTTGATTTTCTTGTAATTATTGTAATCAAGTAGGTAACATCGTACTATTGAGTTTTTTAATTTTATGTCGAACTAATTTAAGGTGCTAATGTTGAATCCTTCCATTTTTCTACACTTCATTGATTTTAACATTCGATACTGCAGGCTTATGATCCTTTTTTTTCTGCAGACAGTATTATTACCCATTATTCGTTTTTGCAACTTACATATCATAAGACAGTATTCTTACACTTATCTTCAGCCTCCACGATTGGTGATTAAAGTCTTAAAATTAAATTTCTGAAACTTACTTTAAATTAAAATTAAATTTCTGAAACTTACTTAAATTTAAAATTAAATGAAGAAGGTTTTGTAGTTGAGCGTCGCAGTGACCGGCACCAATTCAAACAACAACAACAACACAGCCTTAATCCCACTACTCCCCATTGCGTCCTATTTCCTATTTTGTGTCATATTTTCATTTAGTTCTAGTAAATTAAGATCATTTTTTATACAATAAGCCCAAGTCCCTAGGTCTACCTCTGCCTTTCTTAACACAATTCGAATCTAAATCATCTGCTCTCCTAATCGGATCATCAGATGGTCGTCGTTTAAAGTGACCAAACAATCTAAGACGACTTTCTCTAATTTCATCCGTCACAGGAGCTACACCAACCCTACCATCTAAGACTGGCACCAATTCGAACAACTTCAAAAATTAATTTTTTTCTTGCATTTAACTTGAGAATGAAAATCTATGGTTCTGCATTTCTCATATCAAATGCCAAATTTAAATAAATGAGAATAGTGGCAAAATAGTCCTCTAACTCTTTTTAGCGTGTTCACTTTAGTCCCAAAGTCTATAAAAGTGTCAATTTAGTCTCTAGATTATTTTAATGAAGCTGACTATTGCAGCCCCAATTTAAAATGAGTGGATTAATTTGACACTTTTATAGACTGAGACATTAAAATGAACCCCCATGAAAATAGTCAAGGGATTATTTTGACACTTAAATAAATAAATAAACAAAGTTTGGCACTCAGCTATTTCTTCATTTCCAGTGAACAGCAAGTTTCTTTAATGCAGAACATCTTCGGCGATTTTGGATTCTCTACGATTGGTCCATCTCGAGAACCATAAGAGGGAGGTAAACTTTGGAGTTGCTTTAGTTCCCTAAATTTCTGCTTCTACTTATTTTAATGTTCATGAAACCAAAATTTTGTTAGTTACGTTTTGCTGTTTTAGCTCTTATAATGATTGCGTTTGTTCGCTGTGGCTTGCTTAAAGGAAGGCACAATATGTATTGTTTTATTTCTCTATTTTAATTTGAGAATTGGTCTCCAATGTGTATTGTATGCTTTCTATCTAGAAAGACATGGGGATTGATTGTTACCATCTCCTGTAAGGAATTTATTATGGGTGTTCCTACAGGGAATGGGTCATCACATGGCAAGTGGGATCTCTTTTTTTTTTCCTTAGCATTTATAGGGGTAAGATTTTATCATAAAGTGTCTCGTTGAAATAATTTTTTTAATATTTACAAAAAGTTAATTTAAAGTCGGTTATGTAAATTTATGATTTTTACTATTCGCGTACATCATTAGCTTGAGCTTCTTTAATATATTAAGTCTGACTCAATCAAACTTATGTGTTGGCTTGATTAAATTGTACCCTAAATTCAATGAAAAATATTTTGCTGCAACTTTGTATGCCTATTCTGAAATCATAATCTCCCTTCAAAAAATTTGTAGTTTCTTAAATGCTGTTTTTCCAGATTCCTAAAAGCTGTTTTCCAGTTTACTAGCAAATTGCGAAAGATGATTATTATTCTAAATTTTTTGGCTTCTAATATTATTCAGTTTTTTAATTCTATATTATATAATTTTGACTGTAGCAAGATATAAAAATTACTTATAGACAGAAAATTTTCTTGATACTGTTATTAATGATCAAGTAAAAAAAAAAAAAAAAAAAAAGATATGTTCAAGTTCAAAATTTATATTNAAAAAAACTAGATATGTTCAAGTTCAAAATTTATATTAGGGTGTCCGTATGATTTGAATACAGTGAAACGTGTGTAAGAGTTACTACATCTATGTTCGGGTGTAGTGTTAAGTAAGCAATGACTCTAATGGATTCGTACAATAAATATGGTTCGTCAAACTAATATTAGTATAAGAATTTGGAATGTAGGGGCTCTTACAAGTTAATTAATGAAATTAGTGGATACTATGATTCATAGGAAGATAAATATCTTATGCATTCAAACAAAAAATGGGTGGGATAGAATGCTAAAAAGATTGAAAACTTAGGTTTTAAAATTTGATATTCAGGCATAAATCGTAATAGAAATGATGTAGGTATAATTATAGATAAGTTTAAAAGATAAGTTGTAAGAATTACTAAAATTAGAGATAAAAATTATTTTCTCCAAAGACTGTTAAGTTATAAAAATTAATATCATTAAAGATAAAATTTTAACTCATTATTATTGATATTAAGATTCTTTCCTTAAGTAGCTTCACGTATATGTTCAAAAGAAATTTTTGGAATGACTTGGAAGACTTAATACAAAGGATATTTCTTGAAGAAATTTTTTTATTAGAGAAGATTTAAATGGGCAAGCTGATAGAGTGGTAGAAGATTTTAAAAGTATTCATGGTGGCTATGATTTTGGAGTTACTAATAAAGAATGTGGAGATATATATCATTTTACTTTAGCTTATGAATTTATTATTACTGATACTTTATTTAAGAAGAGAAGAGCATACTATCACTTATAAGAATAAATCAACTAAAACACAAATTACTATTCTTCTTTTGACAAAAAAAATATATCGTCTAGATTGTAGAAATTATAGACTCATTTCAAATGAAAGTTTAATACCTTACATCGATTATTATTTTTGGATCTTAAGATAAAGGATTAGAAGATAAAAAATACAAAAGCATTTTTATGAATAAACTTTAAGATCTTAAGGTTTAAGCTTTTCTTGAAGAAACTAATACTATATGGGCTAAAGTAACAGGGACTATTAACGAAGTTACAAAATATATGCTTGGAGCATCAAAAATTAAACTTTCAGAAGAACATATAGTTCGTGACAGAATAATAATGTGCAAGAGAAGAAAAATAATTTGAAGTTGTGTGACATAAATTGAGTTAAATGTAAATGCTTAGAATATTGAACAGAATATAAGGTGGTTTGTAGGGAGTCTAAGATAATAATTTGTGATGTTAAGAATTTTAATTTGTCATCTTTATAATAAAGAAGATATTAAAGAGGGTGAAAGATATATGTACAAGCTAGCCAAATAAAGAGATATAAAAAAGTAAAGTTTTAGTTCAAGTAAATCGCTTCAATGATGAAAATCAAACGATGTTTTTTCTATATGAGGATATTCAATATAGATGAGAGATATTTTCATAAAAATTTCAATAAAGATTATGAAAATAAGACAGACTTTAGTGATTTTAATATCTTAAATAAGAACGAAGCTTTTTAATTCTACCTTCATATTAGTAAAAGAAAAGTTGATGAGACTAAAGAAAATCAAGTGTGAAAAATGGTAAGGCATGATGGTATTTCAATATAAGTGTAAAAATATTTAGGAGATTTGACAATTTTTTGGCTTATTAAACTTTTAAATTTTTTTTTTAGGATCTAAAAAGATGTTATAATTAATGGAGAAAGAGTATATTACTTCTTACTTTTATGAAAAAAAGAGATGCACTAAATTGTGCAAATTATAGAAAAACGTTGTGTCATAAATTAAAGTTCTGAGATAGAATAATTATAAAGATGTTACGACGTGATACAAAAATTTTCAAAATCAGTTTGGATTCATGCCAAGGAAGTCTACTATGGAAGCAATATATTTATTGAGGGGAAAAATTATGATAAGGTTCCAAGAGAATTACTTGGGAGAGTTCAAGAAAAAAAATGTTGATATTGCTTACAATCAAGCTGTTAAAGCTATGTATATTATAGATGTTACTTGTGTTCAAACACAAGGAGGATTCACTAACTATTTTCCTATTTTAGTTGGATTCTATTAATGATCGACTTTAAGCCCACATCTTGTTATTTTACTTATGAATGTTCTTTCTTGACATTTGACAGAGGATTTACCTTCGTGTATACTTTTCGATGATGATATTTTTCTTGTGGATTAGACTGGTGAGAGTTTAGTGAAAAATTGAATTATGGAGGTTTACTTTAGAGTCTTTTGACTTTTGTAAAGTATATTAAAATTTGAATACATGAAATGTAAATTTAGTAGTAGTTAATCTAATTGCAGGTTTGTAATAATATGTGATCAAGTCATTAAATAGAGTGAATGTTTTAGATATCTCAGGTATATTTTCAAAATGATGGTGATATAGATGAGGATGTTATTAGTATAAATCAAATTGGATGGTTGAAGTGGAGGAGTGCACCAAGCTTATTGTGTGATAGAAAAGTATTGTTTAAACTTAAAGGAAAATTTTATAAGATGGTGGTGAGACCTGCAATGCTTTATAACGTTGCATTTTGGCTTGTAAAAGAGAAGTATAAAATTTAGTGCTGCTGAGATTAAAATGCTCAGTTAGATGAGTGGCTTTACACTTAAAGACAAAATGTGTAACAAATATATCCGTGAAAGGATTGAAGTGGCTCTAGTGGCAAATAAGATTAGTGAGAATTTACGCAGAATGCTGGCTTGTCAAGAGAAGCATAAAATTAAGTTAAGTGTTGTTGAGATGAGAATGCTCAGTTGGATGTGAGGCCTTACACTAAAAGATAAAATGTGAAACAAATATATCGGTGAAAGTTGTGGAGTACCTTCATTGGCAAACAAGATTAGAAAGAGCCCCATTAGATAATTTGGTCATGATAAATGTCAATTATCTGATGACAAATGTTTTAGATATGACTTATGTTACGAAAGAGATAGCCCTAAAAAATACATAGCTTGTTTTGAAAAAAAAAATCTTAATTTATTATAATTAATTGAAAACATGACACTCAATAAGACATAATGTAGAAAAAAATTTCATGTAGCTGACCACAATTTGTCAGATAAAAGTTTGTTGTTGGCTTCTTGTTTTTTATTAATAACACATTTTTTATCCACAATTTTTAGTTTTTTTAAGAAATTTTTATAATGGCGAAAAATTTGTAGTGTAATGGTTTTGATAAAATTGTAAACCTTTTTTTCTTTTAACTTATAATAATCATAACAATTTTATCAAATTATTTTATAGTTAGTTTTACAAATAGCTACATTTCACAGTGAATCCCAAATTAAAGGGAATTTTTATTGTGATACACAATGTAATCCCTAAATGAACCAATTAAAAGAAATAGTAAAATATTTTAATGTGCATTATGCTCGCAACAATTTTTTTCATACATGCCACACATTTTCATGTATTTACATATATGACATTTAAACATTAATACTTATATTTATACTACTTTAACAATGCATGAAATAAGTGTATTTCACTTCTTGAGAGTTAGTGATAGTGATATTTTTATGTAATATGAAAAGTTCGTTATAAATGTCTAAATTGAAGTATGTGTTAAGCATATAAATACATAAAAATTATGCGGCATGTATGAAAACATTTCTCATACATAACTCCTAATCTTTGCTTTTTTACATTTATGCCACCTAAATCTTAATATCTCATAAAAAAATATCACCATTATAATCTTTTAAAAAGTGAAATTCATCTTCTTATGGCTGGGAAATATATGTAAATCTTCCTTTCTATAATTTTAATACATTCGATCTGGCATTACATTTAGCAGAAAGTTACTCTTTCATACATTCGTTTAGGGGTGTAAACGAGCCGAACACGAGTGAGCCAAGCTCAGCTTGTGCATGTTCGGCTCGTTTATATTTCGAGCTCAAAAAATGTGTTCGTGTTCAGCTCGTTTGCTTAACGAGCCGAACACGAGCTGTTCACGAACAAAGAGTACTTTGAACAACCCTAAGCATGTCGCCATAAGACAATAAGTGTTTGAACAAGATTTAAAAATTATTATTTATATTAAAACATCACTTGAATCTAATTTAATAATTTTTATTCTATTTTCTTAATCAATATTTTAATTNTATATATATATATACCACCCAATTCCAACGTATTTACGTATCTAACTCCTAAACTTTGCTTTTTTACATTTATGCCACCTAAATCTTAACGTCTCATAAAAAATATCACCATTATAATCTTTTAAAAAGCGAAATTCATCTTCTTATGGCTGGGAAATATATGTAAATCTTCCTTTCTATAATTTTAATACATTAGATCTGGCATTACATTTAGCAGAAAGTTACTCTTTCATACATTCATTTAGGGGTGTAAACGAGCCAAGCACGAGCGAGCCAAGCTCAGCTCGTGTTCGGCTCGTTTATATTTCGAGCTCAAAAAGTGTGTTTGTGTTCGGCTCGTTTGCTTAACGAGCCGAACACGAGCTGTTCGCGAACAAAGAGTCATTTGAACAACCCTAATCATGTCGCCATTAGACAATAAGAATTTGAGCAAGATTTAAGAATTATTATAAATCTTTGTAGCCTTATAGTCAATTAGATTTTTTTAAAATACTACTATATATATATATACAAACTTGATGAGTAGTATTTCGAGCCAAAACGAGCCAAACACGAACAAACACATCTTAGTTCGTGTTCGGCTCGTTAACTTATTGAACGAAATTAACGAGCCGAACACGAGCTTCTTAACGAGCCTGTTTTGACCGCCTTACATTCGTTTTTATGGCAAGAAGAAATATAGAAATATGGGCGAAGTAGTAAAGTCGTGGGCCCATGTGCCTGTTTGGTCGTGGGCCCATGTGCGTGTTTGGTCNATAAGCCGAATACGAACTATTCGTGAACAACGAACCGTTTTGACGGCCCTACATTCGTTTTTATGGGAAGAAGAAATATAAAAATATGGGCGAAGTAGTAAAGTCGTGGGCCCATGTGCCTGTTTGGTCGTGGGCCCATGTGCGTGTTAGGTCCAATGCCTTCATTTGTTCGTTACTTTTGTTTCTTTGTTTACATTCAAAATGCCCTTTTCTTCCTTCTTTCTCATCTTATCATCTTTATTGACTCTATGTGCGAAAACTTTCATCAAAGCGAAATGCCCATTCCACACCCTCCAATATATTCCCTTAATCAGTATATTTTCTTACAAATTTTTAATTAAGAAAATCATGCCAATTAATTATTACACTAATTATATTTTGGGTCGTTTACAAAATACCCCCCAATTCCTATGTATTTGCATATCTAACATCGAAATTTTATTTTTTATATTTATGCCATTAAAAATACCACCATTTTAACTTTTGAAATGCCAAATGCAACTTCATATGCCTAGGTAAGTTAAATTTAAGTGTTAGATTTGTAAATACATAAGAATTGGGGGGGATGTACGTGANCGCGAAACCTTTCATCAAAGCGAAATGCCCATGCCACACCCTCCAATATATTCCCTTAATCAGTATATTTTCTTGCAAATTTTTAATTAAGAAAATCATGCCAATTAATTATTACACTAATTATACTTTGGGTCGTTTACAACATACCCCCCAATTCCTATGTATTTGCACATCTAACATCGAAATTTTATTTTTTATATTTATGCCATTAAAAAACCACCATTTTAACTTTTGAAATGCCAAATGCAACTTCATATGCCTAGGTAGGTTAAATTTAAGTGTTAGATTTGTAAATACATAAGAATTGGGGGGTATGTACGTGAATCTTCCTACCTCTTATTATTTGTCGTCCAAGTTTATCTTGCAAACACATAAGAATTGGGGGTATGTAAGTAAGGGTTCGTTTGGGGCAGTTTATTTGGTGCGTTGGCGTTTTGAAAACGCCCCTAGATTGTTTGGGCAAATTGCATTTCGGCAACTCATGCGTTTTGAAAACGCTAAAAGCAGTGTTTTCATGCCGCACCTGCCTAGGTGCGGTGACAGCTTTTTGACAGCGGTCTGATTTTTCCAAATAAATAAAAATTATAATAGTCATCACACCTAATTTATTAAAATATTATTTTTAATCAACTTATCAGCAGATAATTAAATAAGCCGCAGTTGCCCCCAAACAAGTCTTAATTCTTCCTACCTTTTATAATGTGTCATTCAACTCCTTCCGCTTCTTTTAGCTCTAAAGAACTGTTGACTTGGTGCTGTTTTTCCTAATAAGATATATATAAATGATAAATCTCTGTAATTTTATGCGTATCATAGGTGCTGATGAGTATTATTATCTATACTCATAAAATCAAGATATTTTAAACATTTATTTTAAACATAAAAGAATCATAATATAGCAAGGAAAAAAATAAATTAATATCACATTTTTATAGTATAAAGGCGGGAGAATTTACATATATATCACAATGTCTTTATGTGTATTTGAATATATCTAATAATTAGATTTTGATATTTATTTATAAAATATTTAAAGAAGTATTAATAGCAATTCTTTTTAAATTAAATACACCATTTATGCAAAAAATTTGATGTGATTGCAATATTAAAATTTAGATATATGATTTTTAAATTCATAGAAAATTCATGTTATTTATAGATTTACATCTCAATAATTTGATTAGTATATAACTTAATTTTATAAATAAATAAAATTTGATAAAAAAATAGCAATTTTTTCTTTTAAGAATTTGAATAAGCCTATGAGAGATAAATGCCACTTATAATTAGGAATAAATTTAAGGTTATTTTTATTGAAGGTCTGTCCAGAGTGATAAATTCCACAAATTTGCTCAATAAAAATCAAATGCTCAACTGTGTACTAATCCCATGGATCTTCCTTATTTGTGGATTTTTACTACTGAGGAAAGCATTGAAAAGGAATGCGAGTTCAAAGAACACAAAAAAGTAAAGATAATTCAGTGCTATTATATGAAAAAAATCCCACTTTTATTTACTTGCTACATTATTTATGGAAGAGTAGATTTTAGATGTCACATACTATAACAATAGAAGCTTGCTCATTATTATAAACTGATAACATCTCTTCTCGGTAACTAATCCACACTTATATATCTTCTCTTCTGCATTTCATCTTCAATAACTTTTCGTCTACCCATTCAATCCTGAGGTAAGTTAGGGAAGCCATTCTAGTTGTTTAGAAAAATTTGTCACTGAGTTTACTGCATGCGCCTATCTGAGTTAGTTTTCAGGGAAGTGTCTAAGTTGGCTTAGTCAAATAGTGTTCGTTGACTTTCTTGAATGAGCTGCATATATAGATATTTTGGCCTAACTACCATCAACATTAGCTAGTTGACTCACTTCACGACCCAAACTTACATTTTTGACGGTATATATTTACTTTTTCTTATTCTGTTATCTTATTGTCAATGAAGCTGTGAAAAGAATACGAGAATGATAATTTATGTGATCCAATAAAAGAACTTATTAATAAAATTATTTGATAATTTAATGACTCCAACAAAGTTTGTGCTCTCCATTATTTCTCTATAGATAGTAGGGGAAGGGTGCTTGTTGACCGAATCATCCTCATCATAAGTCTTTCTTTTTCCTATCTTGCGTTTATTTCTCATTTATATCCTTATTATTGTAGGAATCAAGAGCATCTCAAAGAATCTAGAATGGTCGTTTGTGAAGTGAATGAACAAATGTAGTTTTGAAAAGTGAAAAAAAAAGGTTTGGTTCAAGAAATTAATGATTATGATTTTTTAGGAGGGTTTTCTTTTTGCAACCCTTGCTACCATTCTCTTGACCCCTATGGAAGTTTTTCTTGTGATTGATTTGGTTCCTATTGAAGAAGCTGTAGTTTCAAATTTGAGTTTAAAAAAGTTAAAGTGAATGATTAGTGTGCCTACTTCTACTTAGATAGAGTTGGGGTCAGATCGTATGAGAAGTAATTATTTGTTTAGACAGCACATTGAGAATTTTAATGAATTTTGGAGTGATTTTATAGTTCAGCTCACATTTGGTGAACTTATGAGCAAAGATGTCATTGTTGATTATAATGCTTGAATAAATGAGGAAGACAAATAGAACCTAAACAAGGCGTTTACTCTTTTAGAGGGTTGATATGACATTGCCATGGAGGGGCTTGGGCAACATGTTCCTAACAAACTTTCTCATCTCGTTGAAGGAGGTGCTCCTATAATTGCGGGTAGGAACTCACTTGAAGTTTGTCTTCTCTATGTTTTTTTTTAATTTTTGGGCAGTGTGTAAATGGTTGAAGTTTTTACGGTGTAACTGCTTGGTTCCTTATATGTTTCCCTTCTAGGAAGCAATTTCAAATCTAGATTCATGATTCAAACTTTGTGTCAATGTGACCTAGTGTGGATGCTCAAGATGTTAGGATAATTGAAGAGCTATACTAAAAGTTAAAATACTTTGATTTTATCCATTGCAGATAGGATTGAACTCTAGCAACAATTGTCTTTGCCAAAGTGTGGGATGATTGAGTTGAGTAACTTTTGTGATATAAAACTGAAGAGGTGGATGAAAAATGTGAATGATAAACTTCTCAAGTTATAGAGACATATGAAGTCCACTCATATGGACCAATTCATGGCAAGTGACAAGTTCATGTTGAAGTGATAGAATGATTGGTTTGATTCTCATTTGGTTCTCCTCAAATTCGTATTTTCAAATTTTATTTTCTCAATGATTATGGAATATCTTTTTAATAATTAGAAAAAAATTTTATTTGCTTTATTTTGACTTCAATTTGATGGCTTTCACGGTTATTAGTGGTTTGGGCATGATATTCAAAATATAAAAACTTTACTTTTATGATTTTATCATGTGATCATTATTGTTGCATAAAAATAAATGCACAAAATAGAGTTTTAAGAGTCTATCCTAGCACTATATTCTTTCATTTTCCAATAAATCGTCTTCTCCACAAGAGAAACCCCAGTGCTCTATTTCTAAATATTTCTGAACTATTTTTGAGTTATTATACTTCCTTTTGGTTTAATATTATTGCATGCATGTTTAAGGCTATAAGTTAGAAATAATTGAAATAATTTCAAAGTATACTTCCTCTATTTCTAATTATTTCTAAGTTCGATTATTTTTAGTATAATTCCTTTTAGGATTTCCAAGCATGTTTTAGGCTATAGTTATTTCAAAGTATACCTCCCCTGTTTCTGATTATTTCTCTTATTTAGAAATAATTTCAAAGTTATTATAGTTCCTTTTTGTTTAATATTATTGCGGGCATGTTTTAGACTATATTTACTTTCTTCTGCAGTCATTCTATCCTGAATATGCATGTATATGAATTTGATAGGATGTTGTAGTAACTGGTAAATTCAACTTTTACTTTTTATTTCTGCTACATTTTATAGAATTGATTGTAAAATATTTAAAACTTCAAGTTTTGGTGGAGGAAGAAAAATAAAATTCAAAGTTAAACTTGTCCTAAAAGATACTACAAACAAATTTTATTTGAAAAAATGATTTTTGTTATGTGGAGTTATTTTAAGATTACTAAAATTTTAATTATAAAAATGCAATAGGAAAACTTAGTAAGGACTATAGTAAAAAGGATGAAACTAAAAATAAGATGTTTAGTAGAAAATAGTAAGAAAATGATTTTCCTATTTATAGTGAGAAAAAAGGAATTTTAAAAAACTAAAAATTGTTAGAATTATACTTTTTGAAGATTTTAAACTCTATTAAAAATTCTTTTTCTAATACTACATTTTAAATTAAGGATAGAAAATAAGTTTTTAACTTTAGAAAATGGATACTGAAATTCAAAAACTATTAAAGGTCTATACAAATATAGTAATCCTTACATAAAAGAGTAAGGATTAAAAAGATCCTGAAAGAAAAGAAAAAGAAAAGAAAAAGAGAAGAAAATAAAAATAAAAAGAAAAGAAAACAGAAAAGAAAAAGAAAAGTAAAAAGAAAATATGTGTGGGAAGCTTGAAGATTATGACCTAATTAAAAATTGATTTCACTTAAATCTTTCTATGAAATAAAACTTAAGATTAATCTTAAGCTTAATTTCAGAAAATATTAGTAAAATTATTTTTTTAACAGTTATAAATTTTAAAATTAATATTTATTTAAGAATGCAAAGTTTGGAAAAATTTCTATTATTTTTGAATTAAATAGAAAATCAGGATTCTTAAGTTTAATACCAGGTATTCTGATACCTAAGATATCATCTAATTTACTGTAAATTCCTCTAAGTTGGACTATAAAATTTCTAGAACAACTTTAAGGACATCTTGAAAAAACCCACTAACACAAATCAACATAGTTTAAAAGTTTTAGTGTTATTTGATGACAAGTAAAGTTTAAGTTTAAGGGAATTGATACGCTTAAAAATGTACAACTTTTTTATATACATTTTATGCTCATTTTTAATGATATTGCACTTTAATTGAAGGTATTTTGCATATTTTTGACATTAGGTACAGTAAATAACATTTTGGAGAAAATGGATAAAAAATGATGTAATTTGGAGTCAAATCAAGCAAGGAAAAAAACTATGATTTAACATATTTTGATGTCTTTCCATGCTTAATCTCCTTTACATTTATCACGTATTTTTTAATGAAATTATACTTTAAGGAAATGTTATTTTCATGTTTATCTTGTAGGTATAACACTTAGAGCGGATTGAAGCTAATACGTGGCAAAACAAAGCGAAACGGGGGTGCTGCTAGCAAGGTGGCGCCTTGGTGCCAGTTTTAGCGCCATGGCGCCTTGGCTCCAAAAACAACCCAAAGTTGGTTTGGAAGGTTTCAAGCTATTCTAGAAGGTTTTGGGCAATTATGCACGCCCCATGGAGTTATTAAATGAATCTAGACATTTTGAAAGGCTCTTGGAGTGAAAATGTGTGTCTCTTAGAGTGAAAAAATGTGTCTCTTAGAGTGAGAATGTGTGTCTCTTAGAATGAGGAGGTGCTTGATTTTTCTTTAAAAAGGGTAGTTGACGTCTCTTTCAAGGGAGTTATAGAGGAGAGTTTAACATGCCTATTCAAGGAGGCGAGTGTGTGTGTGTGTGTTTAGGAGAGGTTGTAGATAGGGGTAGGAGTTGTAGGTGTCTAGCTTTTCTGGAGAGATTTGTGAGGGATTCTGAGAAATATGTGTAAGGAATTGTATAAGCATTGCGTGGATTAGCAAGAGAATTTGTTGGAGGAATTTTTATCTTTCTTTCAGAAGGAAAAAGCTAAGTAATGTGTTCTTCATTATCTTATAATTGTTGTAAACACTTTTCTAGTGAATTTGTTTTGATTTAAAGAATTTTTCTGTTGTGTTTTCTCCATGCTTAGTGAGTAATTTTCTTTACTCTTTCTCCTTATAATGAGATTTAATCATGTGTAGGATTAGAATAGTTTGAAGATTTCTTTTATTCTAAAGTTGTGATGATATGTTTATCATTTCTTAATTTACTTTGCAAACTAGTCTTTTATAATGTTAAAATCTGTTGCAAAACATAATGTCCTACAAGGGCTATAATTCACTCAACTAGTGAGTACCACACTAACCCTTAGGATGAAGGGGAGCCAAGTCTAAGGGGGAGTGCAAATAGACAGGGATATTGGTTTTGATGGGCATAGAATTGGTGATTCTAGGGTGATAGGATAGAGCCTTAACCAATTTGGTTTTTAGCTGGGAACCTAAGGCCTGATTAGTCATATAGAGAAGACACAGTGAGTAATCTGGAAGTTAGGCTAGAATATACTCAACATAACCATATCAATTAGGAACTTAACTTTAGATTAGCCAATTTTCTTTATGCACTCAGGAGAGGGTAAAGAATATGTTTGATCTTATTTGTCACTGACCGCATTAAATCCTAAGCATTTCATTCTTATGCATTATCTAGGTCGTCGCATGTGAAATATAGGTTTTAACATCTCAAAACTCTCTAAACCAATTTCTCTAGTTAGGTTTATCTTTAGATTTAGGTTTGTATTTAAACATCATTATTAGAAAATACCCTTAATCATCATTCCAAACTTAGGCCCAATAGTAGTATACTATAATGAGCCTAAGGGATTCTTACCTCACTTCTCTGTGGAATCGATACTCTGGTCTTAAAAGAAAACTCTATAACACTTTAAATGATACATGCACTTGCTTAGTATCCCTAAAATGTGATATATAAATTAAATTATAAACTCTACAACATATTTTTTTTGCATAGTAGCCACCATAACTAAACGGGGTCAAGTTTTTGGCCATGGAGTTAAATATCTGCGTAATTGCGGGTCGGATTAAGTATTTTGTTCGGTCTCTGGAGTTTGAAATTGAAGTAATTACACATATATGTACGGGCAAATTATAGGGGCCATCAAAGACCATGTAGAAAATAAAGTTTATATTTTGAAATATTTAAATATTTTAAGCCTAATGTTTAATTTGTCTCAAGATTTTATTACTAATCTTTTGCAGAAAGTTTATATAAAACTCAGGTTCGAAAGAGCTTAAGTAATTCATATGATTCTTAGACAAAATTAAAAGCTAAAAAGGGTAAAATTGGAAATCACATGCAAGAGTGCAGAAAAGTAAACAGGCCAGTCAAAAGTAAGATAGGTTGGATATTCAAGAAAAAAAAAAAGTTGGTCAGACACCGCATATATACACACTTGATCCAAATTCTATACATAAAAAAGATTTACAATTAAGGTACAAGATATGAGCAAGCAACTTCTGGTCCCCTTCACATGGTTTCACCCACCTAGTACCTTAGAACTCATGCTCAAACTTTATTTCTAATGCATAAATCTCATGAGGACCCTAAAAAGTATATAGTAAAGTAGAAAAAAGGACTCAACCTACATGAAAACAAGTTTAGTAGAAAAAAAGTTATCTACATAAAACACATTTGAGCTATGTATGGAAGAAGGAGGTTAGAGAAACCTATATAAAAGATTTTGTCATTCAAATCATTACTTGTTCCTCTTTATTAAATGTGTGTGTGTGTGTGTTTTAGGCATGACTCCATGTAAGAAGACCGCCCCTAACATGCTAGTGCACATGTTTTACACTCAGTAAACACATAGAGCAACACAAAAGTGATGCATGGTTAGGGCAACCTAATTAATAAAGAACTATAGCTAGAATATAAAAAAAGACTACCTAGAATCCTAGTACTTAGCCTAGCACACCATTTAACATATAATGACCTATCAAAACTTCTAAGTGAGTGCAAGGTTAAGTTAGATGGATAACACATGTTTTGATGGGGTTTCCATCTTTGACTTCATCCTAAGGATTTAAGAATTCCAAGAGGCACCACTAGTTGCAAGTTTTGAAAAAAATTAAGTTTTAAAAGGCTGACCTCACATATGGTCTAAAGTAGGAATGCAAGTAGTTTCAAAGTAGGTTTTGAAAATAGGATGCATATAAGTAATACAAGTATAGATTTTTGTACTTTAAAATAGGTCCTAAGGAATGAAAAGCCTAAGTGGCACCTATTAAACCTTTTGAAATGTTAGCTTAACATACGCGTGATAGTCACAGTGTGATAGCTTGTATTGCCCACCAATACATCCTCCGTGCAATACTAGCTGTCGAAACGTGACTAATAGGGAGTCACTATGCTAACAAGTTTAGGTTTTTCATCCAGACGGTCAGGAATGCTCTTGCATATGCAAAGTGATTTAGTGCATGGTGAGTAATAAAAAAGTACTTCAAAAAGGCTGAACTGATCATAATATAGTAGTATCCGTCCAAGTATACAGTGGCATATACAAGTGGCAAATACATCAACAGTGCAAAGATGGACATGCAAGGCACAAAGCACAAGTGGTGTTTTACTTGGCCACCTAGGGTATATGATACCATTGGAGAGAATTACACCTTGCCCCAATAACAATCAAACAAACATATAAATGACAAGTGCAAATATAATATAGTGTACCAAACAAGAAGACAATAAAACACATGCCTTATGCAAGTAACATGTTTTTGACAATATGGGGGGGTCTGTAATGTGGAAGGTGGGCAACAAGACTCATATGCCACACGGGTTCAGAGGCTGAGGTGCTAGACGCGAGCTCAGTGAGAGTTGTTTACTCACTAAGATGCTTAAAAAATCTGAAGTGACACTGTAGGAGGTAAAAGAGTGTAAGAAGAAGTGACTCAGAAGAATGAATGTATGAGGAGAGGTGACTCTGAAGGGAGTGAGTATGCCAAGAAGGAAGTGAATTGGAAGTAAGTGTGCCGAGGAGGCCGTGACTCGGGAGTGAGTGTGCCAAGGAGGCAATAACTCGGGAGTGAGTGTGCTGAGCAGTGACTCAGGGGTGAGTGTGCTGAGAGGGCAGTAACTCAGAGTGACTGTGCCGAGGAGGTAGTGACTCAAGAGTGCCTACAACAATTCAAGGTAGTGTCATTAGAGGGAAATGATGTAATTCTCGTTATAAATAATTGTGTACCAGATAGGCTTGGTATACAAGCCCTCTTTAAAGAGGACATGTGAATGTACAAGATGAGTGTGTGGGAATAGTGACTCAAACAAACTCAAACAAGCAAGTGATGAACATGTGGGATGACATTCAAGACAAACATGCAAGAGTGCACTAGTGTGAGTGCAAACACTAGCGACATAAGGCGTCATAATGAAGATGTAACACAGTGAATATATGGAGTAATGTTCACATGGAAGGTATGAATGCAGGTTATAAGCATGTGAGGTCATATGCTCACAAGTGTAGGATAGGGTGTGACACGGGGCTGGGGTGCTGTGTTTTTGGGCCTAGTCGTGTATTATGAATTTTAAACTTAATTTGTGCTGCAATGTGGATGTACACCTATGATTCAAGTCAGGTATTCTCGCACCTCTATGTGTCATGCAAGTATATGTGGCCGTTTCAAATTGTATCAAATTTTTTTTGTGTCTGGATTGTTGATCTCATAGAGAAGGAGGTGTTTCGATCCTAAGAAAATGTCTAGCCTACTAAACTATTTCTCAGCTTGGATGTATCAATAGTCTTAAGGTTATACTAAAGGTTTAATCTACTTAGAAACTCCACTATCTACATTTAAATTTGAAGAAAATCAAGTGATAAGGCTACCCTCCCCTTTGTAATGGTAAAAGAGGTGTGTAATAATGGATGAAATAAATTGAAAGTATTGTAAGTGACAAATATGAGCATTTATCTTCTTTTCCCTCTCCTGAGTACAAAAAGAAGTTTGGTTTAACTAGTTTTAATTCCTTCAACCCTAAATTGAACCCATTAAAGAGTATTTCCCTATCTATTTGCATCTCTTTGTAGGTTACTTTTACTTCATACCCTATAGTTCCAATGTGATTTTTCCCTCCTGAGTACAAAAAGTAACCTACTGTAGGTGGCTATTACAAATTTTTATTTTTTTTTAGAAAAGTGAGACCGACCTCTGCCAGAAAGCTGCCACCGCACCTATATATGTGCGGTGTGAAAACACTATTTTCAACATGTTTAAAACGCATAAGCTGCCAAAACACAGTTTACCTAAACCGATCATGTGCATTTTCAAAACATCATTGCACCAAATCAACTGTCCCAAACGGGCCCTTAATCTTTTTGAATTTGAGCTAATCTGCCATATCCAAATTTGATAGGTTCGAGTTTAAATCCAGTCTTAAAACCCTTCCAGGCCCCATAGTCATACCCAAATTTGATCTATAAGTGCTCAAATTCATTTTAAATTCAACCCATCACATTTTGAGCATAATTTGTAATACTCTAATTTTATAAAGTAACGTTTGAAATAACTTGTTAAGTTAGTAACTCATTAAAGAGGTTGTGAAGAAGAAATCATGATGCCCGATCAAGTTCATATTCCCACAAGGATTATATATATAT
>JXCR01015258.1:0-15857 GCA_002079205.1 Phalaenopsis hybrid cultivar
TTGATCTTGACATAAATAACCTATTATGTGCTTATCACTTCTAACAACATAATTTCACATACTTCATCATCATCAACATGAGTTGCAGTGAAATCATCACAAACTATATTTACAATATATCTTGAACTATCATGTCATAGTAGACACAGTATTTTTCTCTTCAATTCATTTAGTGTTATCAATTGAGATACTTGAACTGGGCAGTTACGTCCACCAATGTAAGTAGAAGTAAAATTATATGCGACTCGTAACTCTCCATCCAAACATATTAACAAACGTGACTTATTTATATTCATATTCAAAATTAAGTACGATCCTTCAACTGATTTTATTTATACTTTTGAGCTAAAATTTAGTGAAGAATCAGAATTATAAGCGTTATAAGGGAACCTAATTAATACGTATGTAATAAAAATCATAAAGTATCATTATATATGCAGTGAAACAAAATGCATTTATTGTTATAAGAACTTCTAGGTGAAGGGGAGGGATCTCAAGTTCTCCTTAGGCAGTTAAATGCAATATATTTCATACATATATATCCCTAAATATTATTCTAATTTCTAGTATCAAAATAAAAATGAAGGTGTACCTAATTAATTCATATTTTAATTGCATTAGATTATTTAACATGCATTTATATTATTGTGTTGTATAAGCTTATGTGTAACAAAAAATATAAATTGTCCAAATATACACAATGAAAAAAAATGCTTTCGTAGCAATAAGAACTTCAAGGTGAGGAGGTAGGTACAAAGACCAATTACATCCCACACTCTCCTTAGGCAGTTTAGGCATTTTTGACACAGTTCTTTGTAGCTTCAAATGCATTATATTTCATACACATATATCCCTAAACATTATTCTAATTTTTATTGTCATAATAAAAAAGGTGTGCAAGATAAGAATAAAATTAAATACACCGCCTTTGAATTAAAATAATTTTTAGATAAAATTAAGGGATCCTCGAACCTTAATAACATAGAAGTGCAAGACAAGATCTTTATAACAAGTGAAAAANAACAAGATAAGAATAAAATTAAATACACTGCCTTTAAATTAAAATATTTTTTGATAAAATTAAGGGATCCTCGAACCTTAATAACATAGAAGTGCAAGACAAGATCTTTATAACAAGTGAAAAATATTATCCTACAAATTATCAAGTCGCTTTTTGCAAGAATATGAGAGTGAAAGACAAAACAAATATGAGAGCGAATGAGAGAAAAAAATTATGGTCAAAATTTTCTTAATAATCATTTAATCTTTCAAAAATAAGAAATTTTAATTATCTATTTAAAAATTTTAAAAATTATCTAAGGTTTGTACAAGTCGTTGTTACACCACATAATCGAGGTACAATTTGAATCTCCTTCGGAATTGTAGCCCTACGTCGTAGGGTTTTCAGAATATATACATATAAATACAATATTTAAATTATTAAAAATATTATATATTGTATAATATATGTATGCACTGTTATTACACTTGACAGACGAGGTACTATTTCAACCTCATTTGAACCAGTAGTCTTACGCCATCGGGTTTCCAGACTATATACATATCACTAAGAAGTTTAGATTATTTAATATTTTATAACATAATTAAAATTATTTTTAATTATATTTAAATAATAATTTATGACAAAAAAATTAAGTGCCTGTTTGGGACCACGGTCTGACTCGTTGCGGCAGCGGGCCACAACATTTCATAGTTTGGTTCAGCGCCCCGCTCGCTGCGAGATGCGAACTTGGTAGAATGTGGGCCGCAAATCAAGCCCTGCGACCGGTGTTTGTGGGGGAGATGTTCGTAGTGCTCGTCCAGAACAACCCCCTCCAGAATAACTCACATAATTTAAGAAAAACATGGGCAACATTTGAATATAATACAACAAATTCAAAATAATTACGAGCAACATTTCGACACTTCATAAGTAATTCAAAAAGATTACCTGCAACATCTCGACATAATACAAATATTTTAAGAAAAATCTAGGCAGCATTTTCACATAGTGCAAATAATTTAAAATAAATACATAATTTAACAAAGTTACAGACAGTATTTCAACACAAAAACTTATGGACAGTATTTCAACATACAACAAAGAATTAACAGAAAACTGAAGAACATAATTACACAAATGAAACTATATTAGAGAAAGAAATTTTAAAAATTGCAATTAAAGGAAGAGAAGAAGTTCACTGGGAAAAGGGGTGCGGGGTAGTGACTAGCAGCACCGAGGGAGGATATTAGAGAGGTGCATTTTGAGGAGGGAGCCATTATTCTGTACGGACAGCGGATGCAAGTTGCGTCCGTTGTCTAGTGAGAAATTTTTTTAAAAAAAAATTTAAAATTGGGGTCTACTGACAAACACTTTTGGTAGGGAAAGTATTTTGATTGGTTGGTACACATTTTTGCGTACGGTGAACGTCCGTAATAATTTTTCTTGAGCAGGAGGGAGGGTTTAACTGCTTATAATTTGGCCAAAAATTTGCCATTTAAAAATTAAAATTTAAAATCGCTATTTTTGTCGTTCAAATGGGTGACAATGGCTTTGCAAAGGTATTATCACCCGTTTGAAGGGCAGTAATCAGCAGTTGTTGCCAACATAGTTAGGGTATGTGACTGGTTTTTGTGGAGGTAGGAATCTCAGGCTAAAAATTGTGTTTTTGGTGGCTGCGTGAGTTGTTGAGTTTGATGACCACTTCTCTTCAGAATCTTCCGAATTATTTTGGATTGCAAGGGCTCAGATTTTATTTTTTTTTCGGATTTATGTAGTATATTTTTAGGATTTTTTTTTAATTTCTGTAATATACATTTTCAGCATTCGCTTAATTTGTTTATTAAATTTAAAAGGGTTTTGGACTGCAATTTCTTAGTAATTTCATATTAAGAAATTGACAAAATATTGAATGATGNGATCATTATTTTATTAAAAAAATATGGAAAGTAATCATAGTAGATTAATAGTAATAGTAGAAGCAATAAATTATAATGAATAATAATAATAATAATAATAATAATGATAATAATGATGATGATAATAATAATAAGAATTATTATTATTTCCATTATTATTATTATTATTATTATTATAATAGATAATAATGACAAAACTCATTAATATTTTGGATAAATCAATCAAATGTAAACTTTACTAAAGATGCATATAGTCTGAAAACCCGATAACACATGACTATTAGCTCTAATAAGATCTTGACCTTACTTTTGAAGCATAACAAGATTACCTTCTAGTATAACAATGATACTTACTCTTTAGTTCAAATTAAGTAATAATATTTAAAATAATAATAATAATAATAATAATAATAATAATAATAATAATGGTAAATTTAATGTTGGTAAGAATGACTATTCTTAGTAGTTTCATGTCAAATATAATTTTAAAGCTTCAACAACAATTGAAAGAAGACCTACTTAGAGATGCCACATCTAGTGTGACTGTCCAATAGTACTTACATAAGATGAATAGTCAACATGAGTCAGTAAGTATCAACCTTTATGCTATTCTACAATGGTGAATTAGTTATATCCAATGACTTTAACTCAAGCTACATGGGAGGCTAGCATCAACTTATGTGTGTTCCTATGTAGTCAAACTTCGAATAACTATATCATAGAGTATTTTCTTCCTGAATGGTGATCCTAGGATGCACCCTGTATCCATTATATACAAATTTGCTATTCGTCAAAGATTTGTTGCAACATCAAAGCCAACCAACTATAATCAGTTTTGCCGACCCGATATCAATCAAGCTCAATCTGATCGACAATGTTAGTTCAACCTAGCCAACCAGATCAACCTCACAAAGTCAGGCCAAACAAGTTTAGTCGACCGAGCCAGATAGTAGTTGAGTGATAGACTCATCTATGTAAAATGCATAAAAAATTCTATAAAGCCTTATTTATGCAGGACATAAATGTAATATCACTATTTTGTACCATCTCCCCTATAAATAAAGAGACCATTTTATGAGATATGAAAGATAAACAAGCCATATTATTGTTCATTACTTTTCCTTCATCTCTCTCTCTCTCTCTCTCTCTCTCTCTCTCTCTCTCTCTCTCTTCTTATACTTTATTGATTGGGGTGTGATTCTTGGACAAATCAGGATTCAATATTAGTGATACAATCAACTATGTTTTGCTGATTTGTTGATCTAGTGTGACTATCAACCCTCGAACCCTAGACGAGAAGTTCCTATCGATAGAGTGAGACTGACTATAGGACAAATGGTTAATAATTGTAACCCGATAGGTAGCTCGTTCCCCAACAATGAAAACCTATAGGGCTATAAGACTCTGCAATATTCTTAATTCTTGGGACCTGATTAAGAGCCTTGGGGTTGTCCGTGTGACAACTGGTGATATTGAGAAACTGAATCTTTCCTAGGTTGGATCTACCGGAAGGTAGGTTGTTGCATTCGGTCATTTTTCTTGTAGTTGTTTGCTTGATTACTTATCTATCTTGTTTTAGCCTAATTAGTTCAGATTCGGATCGATCGGTGGTCCTTTTGTCCTTCTTCTGGCGCCTTCGACTTTTACTCGACCGCTAAATCCAATCGAAAATGCGGGCATCCTAGGATTCTATCAATGGTCTTTCTTTCGTCATGTTTTTTTCTTTTTGGACCATTAGATCCTCGAGATCAATGCTAAAACATTTTCAAAGTATATATAGATTTTCTTAGATAAAAAACCAGCATTTTGGATGAATCCCTTTTCATTGAAGAAGTATATTATACATTCAGGAATTATTTATTATTCATCATGGATTTACATCAATGAGCAAAATAACAGTTCTCGATCCTGCTTGATGAAAAACTTTTCTATTTTTATAAACTAAAAAAAATTACTAATATTATTACGTCACTATCTTGTTCTTTCTCATTTAGCAATTATGAACCGGCAAACCTGCATTTGTTGGTCTAATATAATATGTTTATATCTAGTATTGCATATTACGTTCCACTTTCTAATATTTGGCATCATAATATTATTTCTTAACTTTTATATTTAGTTATTTATTTAAAATGTCAGAAGGCTTTGACGTTTTTTATCTGGGAACAAAATCTATTACGTGGAAAATAAGCCAATTTATTTAAGACTATCAAATAATAAGATTAGGTCGAATCCTACAATCTCACAAGTATTCTAAAGAGATTCAACATAAAAAGGTTTTAAAATTTAAGGAGAAAAATATCTCCAGGGCCAAAGTATTTGATTCCTTTATTTAATCTTCAGTTCCCAGTAGCTTATACTTGTTTCTTAAGCATAGCTGGTAGCTAAGTTCGACACTAAGTAGTATGTATTTCTATGTCTTGATACAACCTATGAGTCTAATCCAAAATGCGCCACATAGGTCATTGGATTTGCATTCTTGAATCATATTATATTTTTCATTTAATCCTCTCAACTTCTTTTAACTCAAATAATCGTGAGCTTTTAGATGAAAACTAAAGCTTTTATTTATCTGAGTGTATGGAATATCGTCAAGAAAGCTCATCATCACTTTCAAAGACGACATCTCTCTGAAGATTGACCAAACACATCTGACAAACAATCCATTCTTTGAATTTAGCATGGATTATAAAGATTTTAATAAACTCTAGAATGATCCAGAAATAGCTACAATCGAGCCTGGACAACCTCCTTAGGAGAAACCATCAATCGAGTTTTTCATGAAAGAGACAGTTGATTGCCCTCCGTTAAAAAGAAAACAGACAGACAATCCCAATGACACATTTTTGGATCCACGGATCAAGTCCATGGTGGTAAAGCCTACACTCACCAAAATGCGGTGAAGGAACAAGAACCGAAGAAAAAGAAGAAAATAAGACAGGATGGCATCGGAATTAGAAGCCAAGCAAGCATCCAACACTGAGAAGTTTGTACACATGAAATTGTCATATAATGTTTGAGATTGTAGATTAACATATATGTCTCTTTCCTTTTCTCCTGAGAGACCTAAACCACCTTCAAAAAGTAAAGCTGGTAATCTGGTAGCCCCGTGCAAGAGAAGGAGAACACAAAGATTCAAATGTTTCGAACAGGTCTAAGGAAAGCCTGTCAACAACTTGGAAGTACTCGAACTCTTCATTGGAACCTTTTCAAAGATAGAAAAATGAAGAAAATCCAAAAAATCTATATTTTCCAAGATAAGGGCTGTCAGGGAGAACGTAGGACGCTCACTTGCAACGAGCCAAAGAGATGGATGAAGGGTAAAGGAAGAGCAACTCCTTAGTATGGGTGTTGTTATAATTATATTCAAGAGAGTGAAGAAAATCCACCTCAGATTCTATAGAGTGAAGAAGTCGATGACATTCCTTTCATATTAAAATTTATAATCAAGAGATTTGTTTTTTGGCACATCTTACCTCCTTCTTGCATACCAAATAGCTACATCATTGAAATTTGTGACATAAATGACTGCATTTCACCAAATATAGACTCCCACAACTTGAGCATCCATTTTGCACAGTTTGTTATTGGAGTTCATGCAACATTTTCTTTGGCAAAGGGCCCATGATAATTTCCCTTGGTGAATTTCTGGATCACACTTCATTACTCTACCTCCTGGATAAACATTAGTGTTTAGTGGAAATAGCGCTAACTTAGCCAAGCGTTGTGTACCTTTTGTCCATGAGAAAAGGGTATTTGCCACCTTTAGGAAGATGAAAAGCTCAAAATGGTCTCGCAGCTACGTCTGAGACATTATGATACAAAGTATTGAGTCGTTGCAATTTTAAAGATCTTATGTTATTCATGTGTTCTGACGTCATAACTATCAATGCTTTTCATGTGTTATGTCTGTAAAAATTAGTGTTCAGTCAACATGAATGTATCAATGGCGATGAATATGTTTATAAATGAATTGATGTTCTTTTGTTAATAAGCAAGGTCTTTTCTAACTGAATGAATGTTATGTTGAATGAATCTTGAACTTTTATCAAGATGATAGTTAGATTAACATATAAAACAAATGTTTAGATTGACACTAGTTTGGAAACATCTAAACTTAAACATTTCCATTAAAAACCTCAAACTTCCTTCAAAATGAACAAACCACAACAATCAAAACCTCTCTTAGTCTTAAGGTTGTCATTCTTAGGCTATCTCAGCTTCTATTTGGACAAGGTGTAATGCTCCATGCAGTGTCCCACATCCAAATATAACTAGAAAAATCACAGTTTTTAAAAAATAGAATAACCTTTTCACCACACCAATTCAACAAATCAATCTAATAAAACAAAGTTCTAACACAAACGTAATACACAATGATTTCCAGTTTGCACTTCTTTAGGTCCGTTTTAAGTTGGAGCACGCCCTACATGGCATTAGTACAATGGGACTAGGTTTGGCCACAGGCTAGTTGATGCTAGTTCTATAATCAATCCTTTAGGCTTGTAATTTCTCAACTTAGTCCATCGCACACTAAAAGAAGTTTGCTTTGATTCTCAAAAAATTAGAGCATGCCCCACACGACACCATCACAATTTGATCAAGTTGGTTGACTTCAAATTAGTTAGGGCTGATTTTGGTTGCTTAAGCTAGTAAACTTGAGATGCAACAAACCACACATGCCCCTTTCCATTGTAAACATTTATTTGAAACTTTTTTATGTTCATTGGAAGTTAGAGAGTGCACCACGTGGCACCAACACAATGTGATCAGGTTGATTGACCTTCTTACAATTGTCAATCATGGGTTAGTAAATCTAGGTTGAAGTATGTCTCACTCTCATCTAGTATACTCATCGTACATTGAAAAAGGTTCATTAAATTTAGTTTTATCTTAACCAAACCCTCCACAAGTTTGGCTTTGGTCCATTGAAAGTTAGAACACGCCCCACCTGACACCGTCACAATGTGACCAAGTTGATTAATTCTATGCCAGCCAAGGCTGGTTTTGGAAATTAATCCCTTAAGTTGAGAATTCTAAGTTGAATTAAATCTCTTAACAAAATTTCTCTTTGTAAAACTTATCGCACACCAACGAAATGTTTTGTTCCTTTTTTCAGAGCTTATTAGTTTTGGTTCGTATACATCAGGTCCCAATGAAACTTACACGTTGGCTGAGTAAACCTATGATAAGATTGCGTTTATGTAATAGCTCCCTAGAGTCAGTCTTTGCCCGAATATGTGTCAGAACGCCGTACTTGAAGTTAGAGTGGACTAAGATGTTGACAAATTTATGAGTCTAACCAATTCAACACTTGAAACTTGCAAACTTAAGGTTGGTCACTGGGAACATTTTTAATTGTATAGTCTATTGAATGCACGCACAAAACACTTTCCTACAAATGGTTTTGTTTATAGTTTTTTTTTAAAATTCAGAATCATTAGCTTGTCTATATATATTTTATCATTGTATTATTCTCTTTTTCAAATAAATCTCCCTCCCAGATTATATAAATGATCCAAAAACATTTTAGTATATACATTAAAAATTAGACAAACATATTTTAAAAAGGAACATGGAGGGATTATGTATGGTAATCCTCATACAATTGGTCACGATTTAACAACCACACAAGTTTGGATCAAAATACCTTAAACACATTATCCACAAAGAAAATCCCTACATAAGCCACCCATAACCGGAGAACCAAAACGAACAATTTTGTAGTGGGTTCAAGAGCACTACCATAGGAATGTATCCCTTTAGTTAATTACATCATAGGGGGATACAAAAGAATATTCTTGTTAAAAGGAGCCTTGATTGCATTATTATGACAGGTAGATAGGTCACCAAAAAGGATGGTTGCCTCAAAGGAGCATCTTGATATTTTCAAAGCTCTTTCTAAGGCATAGGGCAGAGGGTGAGTCTCTCACATTCCAAATGGATACTAACTCATCGACATATGAGGCCTACAAAATAACCAAGTTGACTCATAAGTCCACACTACGCTTCCATGGCTAGCCAAAATGAAAAGTTTGTTGAAGCCTCTAGCATCCTATTGCGATAGACAACCGCCTAAGTATATAACTTATGCTTGACCAGTTGGGTTGAAGAAGCAAAGAGACTTCTCTTTGGGACATGAAATATGATACAATTATCTAGTCTTAATCATGGAGGCCTTATTAATATGACTTGAGTGAAAACCATGTCATGCAAACCATTTTGATATTGGCCTGAAGGTCATGCAAGAAATTAATGTGCAGGTTTTAAAATATTGAAAAATTTTAGTCCTAAAATTTTGATAAATCTTAACCTTTTATTTGGATTTTTTATAAAAAAATTAATTATAATATTTGGGTCCTTAAGAAGCCTAAATTATAGCGCAAGATTCCCAGATAAACCACGATCAAATATCAATGAAAAGGTAAGCACACCATGCAAGGAAAGTAAAGCAAGCCACCGAATAAAATAATAAGAGACTGGTTGTCGATGGTTCGACAACATGTCTCAGAAAAAAAAAGGTAGCCAGACTCTGCATATACATTCCTGATCCTAGATGCTATTCATCAATATCAAAATGCAAAATTTAGATATGAAACATGAGTATCTGCTATTGGTCACCACCATATGATTCCACGCCTCAAGTGCCTTAGACTCTTTCATGACTCTAAAAATTACATAAGAAAAGCCAAAAAAGCATCTAGAATATTTTCTTATTTAAGTGTGTTTGCTTATTTTAAATTACTTGTTGTGTTTGTTTACGCGTAGTGTAAGATCTGAAAGTTTAGTACTTTACGATTCTGAGTTACAAAGAACAATTAGGAAAATTCAAAAACGATAAAAAGAGATAGACCATATTAGAAAAATGGCTTGCAATTTGAGTAATCATGGAAATGAAAATGAACATCATCAGAGACATTTAAGAGATTATGCTAATCCTACAATAGATGAAATTCATTTGAGTATACAAAACCCTACTGTAGCTGCCAATTCATTTGAGCTTAAACCTACTATTATCCAAATGATTCAAAACAATCAGTTTGGAGGAACACCAACTGGAGATTCTAATTTACACCTTGCTAGTTTTTTAAAATTATGTGCTACATTTAAATATGATGGAGTGTCGAATGATCTCGTCAGACTTAGAACTTTTCCTTTTTCACTAAAGGATAAAGTTAAGATGTGGTTAAACTCATTATCACCTGTATCTATCAGAACTTGGAGAGATTTATCACAAAAATTATTATTTAAATATTTTCCACCTTAAAACACTGCTAAGCTTAGAAATGATATTACATCTTTTTGTTAGTTTGTAGGGGAATTAATTTATGAAGCTTGAGAAAGATTTGAAGATCTCCTTTGAAAGTGTCCAAACCATGCATTGCCAGATTGATTAATAATTCAAACTTTTTATAATAGATTGGTTGGATCTCTTAGATCGATAATTGATGCTGCTGCTGGTGGATCATTAATATCAAAACCATTTGATAAAGCATGTTCTTTATGTGAAGAGATGGCTACTAATAATTTTCAATGGCCCTCTAAAAGGGTAAATCCAAAAAGAGAAGCTAGTATTCATGATTCTGATGCAATATTTATGTTAGCTGCACAAATAGCTACTATATCGAAGAAGATAGATCAATATGGAATGAATTATTCTGAGACATTAACTATGCTTGAGGAAAACTCATTAAGACAAATGATAAAATCTCAATCCTCTTATGATACCTTAAATGCAATAAATAATCATTCTAATATTCCTAATGCTGATTATTATAATCCCGATTGGAAAAATCATCAAAATTTTTGTTGGAGTAATAATAAATTTACTGCTACAAATATGCAACGGGGAAACAACACCGCAAACCCATTGGGAAACTCCAAAAATCAAGGAAATCCACTTATAAACCTTATTGCCTTCCAGGTTTTAATAATTTGCATAGTAAGGAGAAAAAGTTGACAATGGAAGAATTAATATTGGAAAAAATTATATTGCAAATGAGAAGTCAATTACATAGTCAAGGAGTTGCAATTAGAAACTTGAAAAATCAATTGGGATGTATTCCTACCACACTTAGCAATAGACCTCCAAGAACATTACCTAGTAGCATTGAAGTAAATCCTAAATATCAGAATAAAGAACAAATTAAGACTATTTAACTGAGAAGTGGAAAAGAATTAGAAAACAAAGTTAAAAAAGAAGTAGAAGTTGAAGTTGAAAAAGATGAGGTGAAAACTGAAAATTCTAGTGTAGATTTTCATTTTGAGCCAGAATGTCCTATTAAATCTATGAAAATCATTGTAGAAAGACCACCACCTCCATTTCCTCAAAGATTAAAGCAGAAAAATAGAGATAACCATTTTTCAAAATTTTTAGAAATATTGAGGAAATTAATGATAAACATTCCATTTGTTGAAGCTTTGGAACAAATGCCAAGCTATGTGAAGTTCATGAAGGATATACTTAATAAAAAAAGAAAGTTTATGGATAAGGAAACTTTGCACTCAATGAAGAGTGTAGTGCTATAATTCAAAAAAAGCTTCCTAAAAAGCTTAAAGATCCTGAAAGTTTTACAATTCTTTGTGCTATTGGTGAAAGATTTTTTTGAAAAGCTTTATGTGATTTAGGAGCGAGTATTAATATTATGCCATTATCAATTTTTAGAAGGTTGGGCTTAGGAGATATTTCACCTACAACTGTAACTCTTTAATTAGTTGATCGTTCGATTACCTATCCTAAAGGAGTTATAGAAGATGTTTTATTAAAAGTTGATAAATTTATCTTTCTTGTGGACTTTATTGTATTAAATATGGTGGAAGATAAAGAAATTCCCATTATTTTAGGAAGACCATTTCTTACCACTGGAAGAGCTTTGATAGAAGTGCAGAAAGGAGAACTAACTGTGAGAGTTAGTGATCAAAAGGTTAATCATTGAGATACTCTGCAAAAGAGCAAGGGATTGAATGCTTCATAATGGATATTACTGAATATTTAAGCCATGAATATTTCAAAAAGACATTTTAAAAAGAATTCAAAAAGGAATATGTGGAATATCAAGATGAGGATAAAATTTAAGATGAATCGACGGAAGTAAGTAAATAAGATTTAGATTATGTTCAGGAAAAAAAATGAATTGTTAGATCCTACAAAATGTAGTAAGAATTTGATTTCATCTATTGAGAACCTCTTGAACTAGAACTGAAAAAACACTTCCTACACATTTGAAGTATGCATTTTCATTAGATTTATCTATATTACCTGTTATAGTATCGTCAGAATTAATTGATGCACAAGAATAACAGTTGTTGGAAACTTTGAAAAGATATAAGAAAGCCATTGGATGGACATTAGCTGATATTAAAGGAATCAGCTCTTTGATTTGTATGCATATAATTTTATTATATGATCAACATGAATTAAGAGCTGATCATCAAAGGATATTAAATCCAATGATGAATAAAGTTGTTAAGAAAGAAATGTTAAAATGGTTAGATGCTGGAATAATATATCCTATTTTAGACAGTGCTTGGGTAAGTTCACTTCACTGTGTTCCAAAATAAGGAGGAGTGACTATAGTGGCAAATGAGAATAATGAATTAATACCAATAAGACAAGTCATTAGATGACGAATCTGTATATATTATAGAAAATTTAATTTTGCCACCAGGAAGGATTATTTTCCTGTAACCTTTTTGGACCAGATGTTGGATAGGATGGCTGGGCACATATATTTTGTTTTCTAGATGAATATACCGGTTATCATCAAATACCTATAGCTCCAGAGAATCACGTGAAAACAACATTTACTAGTCCTTATGGAACTTTTGTTTTTTGGTGAATGCCCTTTAGATTATGTAATCCACCTGTAATTTTTCAAAGATATATGATGTGAATTTTCAGTGATTTAATTGAAAAAAGGATTGAAGTCTTTATGAATGATTCCGATAATATAGTTGTGCAAAATATATAAAGTTGGCTCCGCTTTACAACGGTGCCAAAAACTTGATGCGTTATTTTATAAATAAGAAATTTAAACAATTTATGTAGGGATTCTACGAAAGTATACGTATCGTTATCAAGTAATACAAGACTTTTTGTTTAAGCCCCAATTATCGATCCCACAAGGAAGGTTTACAATTGAAATGATAAATTAACTAGGAAATTCACTGCAATAAAATAAAATTACTGTCACTAATTTTGAATATTTGATGTACTATCAGAACTAAATTATTAACTACTAGCAAAATTGAAATGCAAAGTTTAAACAGTAACTACCAAACTATGTTTATGTGATGAAGTTATCTAATATGAAAAAGCATCTTTCCTACTACAATGAGTTTTTGGTAAAATGAGATGGATAAATGGACTAAATATGTATTGTGCCAAATAGGAGCAATTTTAATTCTTTACCCTGATTCAGTGTTATAGAGAATCATTGACTAATCTCAAGTTTAGTCCCTAAATCAATGGTTAGGCTAGGAGGACATGTTTTATGTCAATTTAAATCCATGGTAACAGTGCCAAGAACTTGACATGTCCCAAAATTACGCAGTAAGTTAGCTTTTCAAAATAGGGCCAACAACTTGATCCAATTTATATTAAGTATTTAATGTGTAAAATATAAATGTTATATAAAATATATAAAATAGTTCACACACTAGGAGTTCTACGCAAGTGCACGTATCACTTTAAGTAATATAGGGCTTTCTTTAAAAACTTAAGTATCGATCCTACGAAGAAGCAAGGTAAGAAATCCCTTAGGCTAATTCTAGTCTACTACTATAACCAATTAGTTTGGAAGGTTGACTAAAGTGGTTTTAATGTATGCTAATGAAACTAAGTTTACTAAATTAATTTCTAAACTTTAAAGTTAAATTTACTAAGACTAAACAAAGTTTTGTGATGAAGAGTTCAAATTTAAGAAAGTATCCCTCCCACTACAATGAGTTTTTGGTTAATGATAGAGATAAATAGTTTGAATTTGTATTATGCAAAATAGGAGCAATTTTAATTCTCTAACCTGATTTAGTGTTATAGAGAATCATTAGCTAATCTCAGGTTTAGTCCCTAAATCCGTGGTTAGGCTGGGAGGATACTGGCTCTCACTCCAAAGCTCTCACCTCCCTTCCCATGAAGGCTAACACTCGCTTTAGTTCTTAAACACTAAGACAAAATTGAGGATTTTAGTCTGTCACCCTAAAATCTCAGAAGGGAGTGAAAAAGTCATCACAATTTATTTTATATTTTAAAATGGAACATTCAAATTATCTCTTCATTTCGTGATATCTTAGAGTAGGGAGAAAGATAAAGAAGTTTACTCTGAACTCATGAGGAAGATACGACAAAACACAGATTTTATATATAAAAATAAGTTTACAAAATAAAGAAATGAAAGAACACAACTTATCTTAGACTCCTCCTCAAGCAAATCCCTCGAAGTTCCCTTGTATCATTTTCTCTCTTTAAAATCAACGCTAAATTCTCTCTTAGAAGTGTAATGAAGAAGAAACCTCTCACCTTCCTTCTTCTCTTACAATTCTTCAAGAAAATCCTCTCTACACACAATAATTTACTCTACAACACACTTACACACACTCACACACAAATACACACACAAACACACACACATAAACCCCCACACATGCACACACTTGAGAGGCGCCAAGCCCTCTTTTTTAAAGAGACACAAATTTCGTCCATTTTTCCAAGAGACAAATTTATTCATCCAAAAGACATGTCTCTTCATTCAAAAGCCCTCTTCAAGTGTCTAGATGCATTGAATCACTTCATGAGGTGTTTGAATCACTTGGGGCCTTTTAGAACATCAAAATCTACCAAAAAATGGTCCATAACTGTCTCGAGCGCTGTCATCATCCGTCTGGGCGCAGTCGGCGCCAGTTTTAGTCGCTTCTCTGGACCCAGGCACCATCAGCACTGGTTTGGGCACCTTGGGCACTGGTATGTAGCAGCTCAACTGTTTCGCTCTGTTTAGCTCCATTTTAGCTCCGTTTTGCCCGATTTCAGTTGCATTTCGTTCCTAACAGATGGACCTACAACATAAGCATGAAAAAAAACCTTTATTTGAAAGGTAATTTTATTCAAAATGTTAGAGAAGTGTAAAATGAGATTAAACATAGAAAGACATATCGAAATATAATAGGACAAAATTTTCTTTCTTGCTCGTTTTTGCTCCAAATTGCACCGTTTTTGCTTCTTTTTCTTCAAAACTCCATTTCTTATCCCTGAAACAAAAAATATGCAAAATACCTTCTTTTAAAGTGTAATATCATTTAAAATTCATTAAAATTGAGCATAAAAACATATAAAAAAGTAGTCATTTTTTAGGTGTATCAGATACTGGCACTCACTCCTTCCTCTGAAGGCTAACGCTTGCTTTAGTTCTTAAACACTAAGACTAAATTGGGGATTTTAATCTGTCACCCTAAAATCTCTAATTCTACGCCCAACAATGTATATTTCCCTATTTATTTGCACTCAATTGCATGAATGAAATACTCCTCCATGGAATTAAATGTGATTCTCACTCTGTTGTAGAACTCATACTACATTTCGTGGATCATATGCTTCACAACATATTTTATCATTTCATTTGGTCAGATCGAAAAGTAAATTAAGAACAGAGTTGAAAAATCATCACAGATTATTTTAAATGAAACTACTCAAACTTCATGAGAAAGATACAACAAAACACAAATTTCATTTATAAAAGAAAGTTCATACAACAATAATCAACAAACAACACTTATATGAAACTCTTTCTCAAAGCAAATCCCTTGTAGCCTCTCTTGGACTCTTTATCTCTTTACAATACTCTTAGTTCTCTCTTAAAAGATGTAGGGAAAAAGAAATCTCTCACTTCTCTCCCTCTCTAACAACTGTTAGAAAAGAATTCACACTTAAACTCACCACAAAACTC